>CM064907.1:147500-182500 GCA_030347415.2 Decapterus maruadsi | reverse complement strand
CTAGACTCACTACACAGTTTATAGTTCACTATCACCACTAAACTCACTACACAGTTTATAGTTCACTATCACCACTAAACTCACTACACAGTTTATAGTTCACTATCACCACTAAACTCACTACACAGTTTATAGTTCACTATCACCACTAGACTCACTACACAGTTTATAGTTCACTATCACCACTAGACTCACTACACAGTTTATAGTTCACTATCACCACTAGACTCACTACACAGTTTATAGTTCACTATCACCACTAAACTCACTACACAGTTTATAGTTCACTATCACCACTAGACTCACTACACAGTTTATAGTTCACTATCACCACTAGACTCACTACACAGTTTATAGTTCCCTATCACCACTAAACTCACTACACAGTTTATAATTCACTATCATCACTAAACTCAGTACAGTTTAGTTCACTATCACCACTAGACTCACTACACAGTTTATAGTTCACTATCACCACTAAACTCACTACACAGTTTATAGTTCACTATCACCACTAGACTCACTACACAGTTTATAGTTCACTATCACCACTAGACTCACTACACAGTTTATAGTTCACTATCACCACTAGACTCACTACACAGTTTATAGTTCACTATCACCACTAGACTCACTACACAGTTTATAGTTCACTATCACCACTAAACTCACTACACAGTTTATAATTCACTATCATCACTAAACTCAGTACAGTTTATAGTTCACTATCACCACTAGACTCACTAGAAGTTTAAGTTCACTATCACCACTAAACTCACTAGGACAGTTTATAGTTCACTATCACCACTAGACTCACTACAAAACAATTTTGTTACTATCATTTGCTAAACTAATTACACAGTTTATATAATATTGTTCACCACTAGAGTCACTACATAGTTTATAATTCACTATCATCACTAAACTCAGTACAGTTTATAGTTCACTATCACCACTAGACTCACTACACAGTTTATAGTTCACTATCACCACTAAACTCACTACACAGTTTATAGTTCACTATCACCACTAGACTCACTACACAGTTTATAGTTCACTATCACCACTAAACTCACTACACAGTTTATAGTTCACTATCACCACTAGACTCACTACACAGTTTATAGTTCACTATCACCACTAAACTCACTACACAGTTTATAGTTCACTATCACCACTAGACTCACTACACAGTTTATAGTTCACTATCACCACTAGACTCACTACACAGTTTATAGTTCACTATCACCACTAGACTCACTACACAGTTTATAGTTCACTGGTTCGGGTCAGTTTATTTATGTGTTTATTAATAACAGGACTCATGTATTCATGAACATACAAGATGTAAACACGCCTGGTTTAGCTCTAAGGCTCATTTCCATCGGGCAGTTCACAACTTCACACTAACACAACATGAGACGAAGACAAGACAAAGCACAACATGGTACAAATACCATATATCACAATACACACACAGTGATGGGTTTTCCTTCTGTTTTACTGATGACGCCTCCACTTCCCAGTTCCCATTAGTGAACAGCTGTTATTTCATCTTCCTCTTTCCACAGTCTGTTCTACTCTCTGATTGGCTCTTACCTGTGGACTGTCTCATCTCTCTCTGCACGTATTTACCTGCTGAAGCTGCAGAAACAGGTGGTTTCCAACCTGGAGCTGCAGCTGGGACTCTGACCATGACAGACAGACAGAAACAGAAACACAGACTAAACATTCAGATGTAACTGTGTGAATTCACTCGTGCATGGTGTTGATGCATCTGGTGTAAAGTGGTCATTTCAGCAGTCAGTGGGTAAAGTGCTGTCTGATATTAAAGCTGCAGAGCAGAATGAGCTACAACAGATCATTTTCATAGATGCAGTCTGACTGTTTCCTGTAACAGGAAGCAGAAAGCCCACGTAGACTGTTGCCGCGGCAGCAGCAGCGATGTAGAAGTAAAACCCGTGACAGAGTGACAGCATGTCGGCCGCTCTGCTTCTCCTGCTCAGCCTCGTCGGCCTGGCCTTCGCCAACGAGCCGCCTGGTAAGAAACCTTTCAGCACTGAGCTACCTCCACCTCGTCTACTGGCTCTATTCCATTTATACAACTATATATATATATATTTATATATATATAGACCATATATAGCTTTAATGTTATCAGTTCATCAACAACTATTTTACCATAAACGTTGTGTGAACCATTTTAACTGTATTTTGTTTCCAACAGAAACCTGTTGTTAGTTACGTTCACACTTTTAATCTGAATCTTGAATTTAATTTCAATTTTTACTTCAGACAAAACTTTGTGTAAATTTCCCCTTGACTCATATGGCATTTCCTTATTGTGTGTGTGTGTGTGTGTGTGTGTGTGTGTGTGTGTGTGTGTGTGTGTGTGTGTGTGTGTGGGGCAGACGTCGAGTGTCTGATCGTTCATCTGAAACACATCAGCTGTTCCTGGAACCGACCTGAGGCTCCACGGGTCAACTACACCTTCCAGAGCTGGTAACGTCACCGCTGCGTTTCTCTTCCTGTTTATTGATTTATTATTCTGATTATTATCATTTATTAATCTGATTCTCATCGTTGGTCGATGCTGAAGTGAAGCGGTAACGGTTCAACGTAAAGGTTAAATGAATCATTTCGTTTTTTCCTTCGTCCTCGTTTCTTCGTCACAGATTCTAATGTCGTTGTTGAAGCAACGCGTCAGTTGTTATGGAGACGTTTAAGATTTAACGGTGATAAAATCAACATCACATTTCAAACAGAAAGTTTGACTCAGGACTAGTGTGTATATATACAGTATATAAGTATATATACAGTATATACAGTATAGTGTAGTAGAACCAGAGACCTGAGTCCTCCCCAACGTCTCACTCTGGTTTCTGTGATGTCATTCAATAAGATATAATATATATATAATATATATATAATATACCCGGGGACACGGAGCGTTGTATAAGGTTTGACACCAGAAAAGGATTCAAACCTGGTGAGGACCCGGTCAACGAGCTGCTGGGACGCTACGGGGACAAAACCTTCTTCTGGGTCATTCTGCTGGTGAAATGATCCGTCTCAAACGGTCTCCTCTCTGTTCACATGGAGTTCATGTTTAAGTTTATGTACGAGGACAGTCTGCAAACAACAGCTTCAGCCAGCACGGCTAGTATTCTAGTCCCCGGTCACAACAGGTGCTGCGTTGTTTGGAGCCAGCCTGTAGTTTCCAGTTGCTATGGTAAAGATTTGACATCCCATCATCTCTTCTTTGTATCTGAGGAGGAATGATGTAAACTAACGACTAACGACTCGTCTCTGCTCAGGTTCAGCGACAGGAAACCCAGCGACTGTTGGTCCTACACCTCGGAGCACGGCGTCCACACCGGTTGTGTCCAGCCCTACGAGGACTCGGACCGGTTCTACATCTTCAGCACCACGCTGTCACACGGCAACCAGACCAGAACCCAGAGCCTGGACCTGAGGACCAAAGGTACCGAGCTGGGAGCTGTTTTTGTTCTTAATTTGTTCTTAAATCCTACTTACAAAGTTTTTACGAAGATTGTGGCATTCATGAATGTTTTCTTATCCTGGATTTGTTCTTAACTAAGAACAAAATCTAAGAACAGTCGGGTGTAAAGGCTACTTACGCACATTTAAGAGCTGAGACTTGTGCAAACTAACTGATTATTGCGTTTTCTTCTGTTCTGCAGTTGTATGATGTTATCATTTGAACAAGAATTATTTTCTTATATTTTATGATGTTTTACATAATCATATAATAATAATTTACAAATTACTTTATATTAATTAATTAATTAATTTATTTATTTATTTATATGAATGATGCTCTGTTGCACTACTGGAATCAAATGTGATAATATGATGATATTTATGACGGCCCTGGTGAGAGTGTGGTCTCTCTGATAATAACCTGATCTGCTGCATCCACTGGTGACGCTACTAAATAGAACTAGATAATAGATCATATAAACTAAATATACAAAAAAAGCTTTTTGTGTTTCATTCCTGTCGCAGTAGCTCCACTTCACTACTAAAGTTCTTCTTGCGTTTGGAGTCTGCCGCTCCCTCCCTCCCAGACTTTCTAAGAATCTAAGAAGTATATTTTTTGGCTTTCATGCCTTTATTGACAGGACAGTAGAGAGAGTGACAGGAAACGGGAGGCAGAGATGGGGGGAATGACACGTAGTATAGGGCTGTCTGACGCGGGATTCGAACCGGGGCCGCCTGTAGCGAGGACTATAGCCTCAACACCTCTACACATGGGGCGGGTGCTCTACCTACTGAGCTAAACACCGCCCCGATATCTGGTTTTGTGACTGTTCATACGTAGCTGTATCCCCAGACCGCTACAGTAAACAGCCTGTAGCTTGTTGTTATCGTTGGATGCAGTAAAGTAGTGAATGTTTGTTGAGGATGTATTTAGTTTTATTTTGTTCTTAATGAAACGGTTACACTGTCATGTGTGAACACAGTCGCCTCTGTGTCGCCTCCAGTCAAGCTGAATCCACCCGTCAACCTGACCGTCCTGAATGGATCCGACTATAACCTGTGGTTTTACTGGAACCAGACTAAAGCAGGGTGTGTGGAGAGTGAGATCCGCTACCGGACCAACTACAACAAGTGGGAGGTAACCAGGAGTCATCCTTCAGTCTCATCCTTCTTCTCCCCCCACGTCCATCTGCTTCAGCAAACACCTACTTTTCTTCTCCACAGTTTGATAAACTCCCGACCATGAGACAAGCGTACTGCATCAACCTGCCGTCCAGCAGCTCCCGCTACGAGCTGCAGGTACGCAGCAGGATCGGGAGCAGCTGTGGAGAGTCGGAATTCTGGAGCGACTGGAGCGAGCCGGTGGTCTGGGGCTTCAACAGCACAGGTGAGACCTCCAACAGCACAGACCTACGGTAAAGTACTGACCTCCAACAGGTGACACCTACGGTAAAGTACTGACCTCCAGCAGGTGACACCTACGGTAAAGTACTGACCTCCAGCAGGTGACACCTACGGTAAAGTACTGACCTCCAACAGGTGACACCTACGGTAAAGTACTGACCTCCAGCAGGTGACACCTACGGTAAAGTACTGACCTCCAGCAGGTGACACCTACGGTAAAGTACTGACCTCCAACAGGTGACACCTACGGTAAAGTACTGACCTCCAGCAGGTGACACCTACGGTAAAGTACTGACCTCCAGCAGGTGACACCTACGGTAAAGTACTGACCTCCAGCAGGTGACACCTACGGTAAAGTACTGACCTCCAACAGGTGACACCTACGGTAAAGTACTGACCTCCAGCAGGTGACACCTACGGTAAAGTACTGACCTCCAACAGCACAGACCTACGGTAAAGTACTGACCTCCAGCAGGTGACACCTACAGTAAAGTACTGACCTCCAACAGGTGACACCTACGGTAAAGTACTGACCTCCAGCAGGTGACACCTACGGTAAAGTACTGACCTCCAGCAGGTGACACCTACAGTAAAGTACTGACCTCCAGCAGGTGACACCTACGGTAAAGTACTGACCTCCAACAGGTGACACCTACGGTAAAGTACTGACCTCCAGCAGGTGACACCTACGGTAAAGTACTGACCTCCAACAGGTGACACCTACGGTAAAGTACTGACCTCCAGCAGGTGACACCTACGGTAAAGTACTGACCTCCAGCAGGTGACACCTACAGTAAAGTACTGACCTCCAACAGCACAGACCTACGGTAAAGTACTGACCTCCAACAGGTGACACCTACGGTAAAGTACTGACCTCCAACAGCACAGACCTACGGTAAAGTACTGACCTCCAACAGGTGACACCTACAGTAAAGTACTGACCTCCAGCAGGTGACCAAATAAAAACTGACCTCCAGCAGGTGACACCTTACGGTAAACAACTGACCTCCAGCAGGTGACACCTACGTTTCATGTTGACCTCCAACAGGTGACACCTACGGTAAAGTACTGACCTCCACCAGGTGACACCTACAGTAAAGTACTGACCTCCAACAGCACAGACCTACGGTAAAGTACTGACCTTCAGCAGGTGACACCTACGGTAAAGTACTGACCTCCAACAGGTGACACCTACAGTGGAAGTACTTTTGACCTCCAACAGCACAGACCTGAAAAAAAGTACTGACCTCCAACAGGTGACACGGTAAAGTACTGACCTCCAGCAGGTGACACCTACGGTAAAGTACTGACCTCCAGCAGCACAGACCTTGTTAGCTTGACCTCAGCAGCACAGACTTCATTGATAAACAAACTGACCTTCATACAGTGACACCTACGGTAAAGTACTGACCTTCAGCAGGTGACACCTACAGTAAAGTACTGACCTCCAACAGCACAGAGTTGGTAAAGTACTGACCTCCAACAGGTGACACCTACGGTAAAGCACTGACCTCCAGCAGGTGACACCAGCAGTACTGACCTCCAGCAGCACAGAACGGTAAAGTACTGACCTCCAGCAGCACAGATTTACATAAACTGACCTCCAGATACTGGTGACATGTACTAAATACTGAATCCAGCAGGTGACATCTTGTTAAAGTTTTGACCTTTTGACATTTCAGTAAAGTACTGACCTCCAACAGCTTTAAACAGACCAATACTTAAAGTACTGACCTCCAGCAGGTGACACCTATTTGAAAAGAAAAAGTACTGACCTCCAGCAGGTGACACCTACAGTAAAGTACTGACCTCCAACAGCACAGACCTACGGTAAAGTACTGACCTCCAGCAGGTGACACCTACAGTAAAGTACTGACCTCCAGCAGGTGACACCTACAGTAAAGTACTGACCTCCAGCAGGTGACACCTACGGTAAAGTACTGACCTCCAACAGCACAGACCTATGGTAAAGTACTGACGTCCAACAGGTGACACCTACAGTAAAGTACTGACTTCCAACAGGTGACACCTACGGTAAAGTACTGACCTCCAGCAGGTGACACCTACGGTAAAGTACTGACCTCCAGCAGGTGACACCTACGGTAAAGTACTGACCTCCAGCAGGTGACACCTACAGTAAAGTACTGACCTCCAACAGGTGACACCTACAGTAAAGTACTGACCTCCAACAGCACAGACCTACGGTAAAGTACTGACCTCCAACAGGTGACACCTACGGTAAAGTACTGACCTCCAACAGGTGACACCTACGGTAAAGTACTGACCTCCAACAGCACAGACCTACGGTAAAGTACTGACCTCCAGCAGGTGACACCTACGGTAAAGTACTGACCTCCAACAGGTGACACCTACGGTAAAGTACTGACCTCCAACAGCACAGACCTACGGTAAAGTACTGACCTCCAGCAGGTGACACCTACGGTAAAGTACTGACCTCCAACAGCACAGACCTACGGTAAAGTACTGACCTCCAGCAGCACAGACCTACGGTAAAGTACTGACCTCTGCTGGCAGCTCATGGACACTGCAACACTCACCTTAGATATAATTCACTACATGGATGGATGATACAATGGTCTTTAGTGTGAATGCTGAGGTTCAGCAATGGCTTTCAGTTTTCACACTCTAGTTCATATTCTCATATCCCCCTCATTTATTCCTTCCAACATTAAAGCAGATATCAGCGATCTGGTGGTTTTGTCTAATGCTGCGTTCAAGGCAGGCTTTTGAAACCGTAAGTTACAGCTTCAAGTCACGACTACGACTTTGTAGCGTTCCAGGTAACCTAGGTAACCCGTAACTGGTGTTTTTACCGTCCTGTTGCCTGTGAAAGTCACTATAACGGCCTCTCGTAACTTCCGACCCGTGAACTCGTACCAGATGGAACCGGTACGACTTCACAGGAAGGAAAAACACAAGTTAGGAGTTTCCTTGAAGGCACCATGAGTTAGCAGCCCCCGCCCTCGTCAGGCATCTATTGGTCCTCGTCCCTACGTCACCACATTCACGATGCAGCGATGCATCCCTTGGCTGCACACACAGCCCTTCATGCCGTTCTCTCTCCTCATTGGATAACACTTGTATCCCACAAGGAAAGTTTTCTCCTGGTTTCCAGCAGAGCAGAGTGACGGAGAGACCAGACACTCTATGGAAGTGATGCTGACCATGGAAAATAGGAACATTTAGAACTTAGAGGAACTAAAACATTCACCTGAGATCTGATTTAAGGCATCAAACAGTAATATGTAGCACTTTATTTCAGAACTGTAGGTTTCAACACTTTTACTAGTTTTGTATGGTTTTATTGTTTTATTATTTCTATACACAAACGCTGTGAAAGTAGCACTTTAGTTTATTTATGAACCGTTGGTTTTATTTACTGGTTCAGGTCATTGAACCAGCGTTCACGCAGCAGTTGAACTGCAGAGCTGCTGCTTTGATCAGTTTATGGATTTATTGATGTATTTATTTTGCACCTTCGCTGTTTTAAATATGTGTTTTAATATGTGAAAGTACTTTGTATATGTATTGTTTTGTGTACTGCAGTACTGCAGTGGCTCAGAGCCCAAAACAAACAATCCAATAATAATTCATTTTGTTTTTCTCTTTCTGTCTCATGTTCCAGTTCCTAATCAGACTCTTGCTTCGGTCTGGACTCCGTTCTTCTACGTGGTGGGGGCTTTCACCCTGGTGCTGCTGGTCACGCTGCTGCTGCACCATGAGAGGTGGGTCGTCATGGTTACACGCTGGTAGTTAAGGAGAAGAGCTGTTGTTGTTGTTGATCATGTGACAGTCAGCGTGTGTCCCCCCCCCCACAGGCTGAGGATCATCCCCATACCCGTCCCCAAGCCGCTGCCTGTCTTCCACAACATCGAGGTGAGTAGCAGCAGCCGTGGCTCCGCCCCCTTTAACCACATGACGAGGGTTAAGGCGCCGCCATGTGTCGCTGCAGCTGGTGAAGGTTTTAGTTCAGCTTTAACACCTGTTGCTGATCAGCTGAGCTGAGACCTTCCACCAAGTCATAGTCTACTCTATTCTAAGCATGGTTAGGACTTTACAAGGACCCTATAAAACGTATGAGAGACGTGAGAAGTGTCCCATCGTGTTGTTTGATGTCTCTTCAGGACTGGCTTCAGGACCCCCAAGGCCAGAAGGAAGACTACAAGGCCAACTACAACGAGCTCGTCTGCTCCGTCCGTGAGATTCCCGACGGGTCCGACAGCGAGAGCTCGGATGGTTCCACCTTCTCCGTCACCACCGACCAGACCGACTGCTCCGTCTCCATCCTGGTCAACAAGCCCGAGGAGGAGTTCAGCCCTTCCTCCTCCTCCTCCTCCTCCTCCTCCTCCTCCTCCCAGATGCTCCCCTCGCCTCAGGAGTAGTTCACCTCCTCAGCGACTGGAAGGGTCAGAACATCGTCTGTGGTCTCTGATAGTTCCTGTTATAAAAGGCAGCTAAACACAGAAACCACTAGTTTCAACATGTTTTACCATCAAATCAACTCTGAGACGTTTCCATGAAAAGATACAAAGTCAAAGTCACCAATGAAACTGTTTTATTTGACGTTGATGCCTGATCAACGACCAGTTAGAGGTGCCACGCCCTGTATCAGCAACAAGAAAACACCTTTTATCTTTTTAATTCTTCTTCCTCTCAACCTTTGACCTCTCTGGCCAAATGTCCCCCCAGAGGGACAATAAAGTATCTTCGTTTTTCTGCACTTCGTCCCCTCTAAGGCCAGTGTTACTGTATTATTGATAGAGTTCAATCCGTTGGATATTAAACGGGGACTGAAGGTGGATCCGCTGAGCGACGGGTTAATAACACGATGCTCAGGTCGGAGGCCGAGTCCAGTCCAGGAGTTAGTGACCTTGACTCTCTGTGACGTTAATGACCGCTGACTCTGAACTTGTTTTGATCTTCATGTGTTTTGGTTTGTTTTCAATCTGTAAAAAACAAGAACTTAGTGTTATGAGATGTAGAAGGTTTGCTTCAAACAGAAAATTTACTGTGACTTCAGGTTTGTTTTGCTCATATTCAATAACTTTTATTAAGGTACCTGATAAATCCTGTTTAGAAATTTCCACCATTATTAGGCTAACAATTTTATTGGCAATTTAGTTATTTTGATAAATGTTTATTTGGAAAGGATTAACTAATGTTAAAAAAACAACAACAACAACTAAAAGGACTAAAACTAAAACTTTAAACTTGAAATTACTCACAACCTGGCAACCCAACGGTCCATTATGAAATCTGCCTCGATGTAAAATCAATACCTTAATATCTTTGAATGTACGTGTTTTTAAATGTTTTTGATATTGTAACCTACTTTTTCATTTACTTATGTTTAATATGGTTGACTCTGCTGTATTATCCTTGCTGTATTTTTCTCTTTTTGAACAATAAATATATCAATAGATACATGTCATGTTTGAGTCCTTTCGTGCTCTACTATGTTGAGTAAACAGCGACAAATCAAACCACAGTGAACTGAGTTTCCCTCTAAAACAGGCATGTCAAACTGAGTTTGGGTCTGGGGCCGGATCAAGACCTTCTGATCTCATGTGGGCCGGACCAGTAAAATAATGGCAAAATGTCGACTCCAAATCTTTAGCTTTGTTTTTTAGTACTATGCTTTATCATCAAGCCTACATTTGTAACCTACATGTTACGGATCACAAGGGATCTATTCTAACAACACATTTATGGAATTGATCAAAAATAAAATGATTGGTTTATTAAATACAGCTGAGTAAACAGTTTTAAACCACTGAATCAACTAACCACACTAAACAAAGTGGGAGCTATGAAGCAATTATTTTTGCCTTAATTGACATACTTTGAAAATGCACATTTATCAAAAAACAAAACAGACCAATAAGGCTGGACCTATTGAGGCAAAAGTTACAGCAGTGCAAACAAACAACTTTGTAGGCTGGACCTACAGGGGCTGAGAATTATATACTACAACTTCAAAATTGTATTTTAATATGAAACCATATTCATCTTATTTTCAATTTGTGGTCTATTCATGTGTGCAAACAAAACCCACCCTTTTCCCCTTCTCCCTCCCTCACTGCACTCCTGCAGTGCTGCTGCTGGCTCCTGAAACCTGGCATCTTTTTTCCTTCACGAGTGCATCAATATCCTGAGTAGCAGCACATTTAACAATAGGTGCGTTTCCATCAGCTGTTTAGATGCATCTAGTTGTATCGCATCGTAAAATGATGATGGAAACGCCGTGATTCGAATTAAAATACCCTGATTCGCACAATCTGAAATACGCTCGCTATGGCCGGGTTTTGGTTGATTCGAATGGGATGGAAACAGCTGTATGCAAATTAAGTGTGACGTAACGCACTTTCACCCCGCCTGCTCCCGTGTTTACAGTTCATTCACAAGACAACATCAGGGTTTCCGCACCGCCACGGCAAAATAACAGCCCCCACACACCTTCATAATGATGTTACTGCACAGTTCTTCATAGTTCCTCCTCAGTAAAAACTAAACTTTTCAACCAGCGCATCCAGCGTTTATCATGAAGAAAGTCTGTACCGGCCGCGACTCTCTCTCCCTCTCTCTCTCTCTCTCGCTCACACACACACGGACAGGTCGCATAATGACATATGCGCTAAATCGCGCTAATGTGCTCAAATCAGACCGCAAGTTTGGATTTAAGTTCGTCCACTGGGCTGCCCTCTAGCAGCTGGAGGGAGTATTCGGGCTTTGGCGTATTTCTTTTTAAAAAATCCTAACTTTTGATAGAAATGAGCTAGAGACTTGCTTTTTTTTTTACTCAGACTCGACCGGGCCGGATGAAATCGTCGGAGCCCGCGGGCCGTATGTTTGACATGCCTGCTCTAAAACAACTCTGTGTGGTAACGTTGTGTTATTATCTCATAGCGTGGTGAATGTGCAGGTCACAACTTGTCCACCAGAGCGTTGTGGAGTTGTTGGATTGTGTATTTGATGAGTTTGATGAGGGAAACCCAGAAATCCCATGGTGCAGTACCCAGGGCCGCCGCATGGGTGGTGCAAACGAGGCGACCGCCTCGGGCCTCGCGCTGTGGAGGCCTCGCACCGGGAGAGGGGAAAAAAACGGTCCGCAATTTCTCCAGTTTATCTCCGGATTTGGAAGGAAACCAGTAAGGGGGATATTTGCCACAGTATCTGGCAACCCTGTGCCTCGCACTCTGTCACTCGCTAGAGGCAGCAATACGCTAAGTTACAGGCGGAGTTGACAGTCCAGGGGGTCGGCACGGGAGTGATAAACATGTCGGACAGGTATTTTGAAACAACATGTGGGAAGTTATCTGATGTATCGGTGGATGTGGAACACGGAAAACTATGGTGACAAGTCTTTGATAAAGCGCCCGCGTGCATTAAGATCACACTTTACACGCTGTGCATTCGGCGTGCTTGTTTTTTCATGCTCGTTCGCTGCATGGATTTGACAGCTGATTGGACCGGTGCCCACCCAGAATTAAAGTTGTGCCTGTGCCAGACGTGATGTAGAATGTGTATGGTATTATAGAAGAGAAACACACTCCTTTCATGTGCTGTGATTTTCAACCCCCAGGCTACATACAATACTGTGAAAAAGTATTTCCCCCCTTTTCTTACTCAAACATGTAAACATGTAGCCCACTTATTCTCTCAAAACTGTCTTTTCTAATGAGAGATTTGCTCTCTGTTTAACTGGGAATCTGGGATAACCTATGTCTGGGATTGTAATTGGGATGGATAGTATGTGCCTAGCATGAGCCATGTATCTACTTGCACACAGAAATTCTAGTGTCAAAACACTCCAAAAAGCATAATTTGCATATTAAAACCATAAAAATTTTCTCCCGGGGGGGCCCTGGACCCCTGGATCCCCCAACATTGGTTTGGCTTTGTCACCTTTTTTACGCAACGGACTTTGTAGGTCTGTTATTATTTGGCCTTGTAGTCAGGTTTAAAGTAGTACAACACAAGAAATTACAACAATTTTTAGACACACACTATATTGGCATGTACTGTAGGTGTGACGGGCTGGGGAGCGCTACTTCGCCTTGGGCCTCGCATATCTCCCAGTCGGCCCTGGCAGTACCACCTCTATCCAGCAGGGGGAGCGCTCCGTGTCCCGCTGCAGTACCGCCTGTGTCCTCCAGGGGGAGCGGCTTGTCCCGCTGCAGTACCGCCTGTGTCCTCCAGGGGGAGCGCTCCGTGTCCCGCTGCAGTACCGCCTGTGTCCTCCAGGGGGAGCGCTCCGTGTCCCGCTGCAGTACCGCCTGTGTCCTCCAGGGGGAGCGGCTTGTCCCGCTGCAGCAGCCGGACGGAGTGAAGCAGCAGTCGGACTGAAGCAGGGCGCAGGGCGGCTGTGGCCCCCGCAGGAACACACACCAGAGGCGGCCGCTGCTCCCGGGCTGAACCGATCGGCTCCAGACAGAGTGGATGTTGAGTTGAGAGGAGATCTAACCTCCAGTCGCTCCGCTTCACCCGCCGCTTTGCTCCAGACCCACAGGCACCATGACAGAGTCCGCGGTGGCCGACACCCGCCGGCTGAACTCGAAGCCCCAGGACCTGACGGACGCCTACGGCCCCCCCAGCAACTTCCTGGAGATCGACGTCTACGACCCACAGATCGTCGGAGTCGGACGGAACCGGTACACGACCTACGAAGTCCGCATGAGGGTGAGAGAAAGTCGGTTGTTGTTGTTGTTGCTAGGCTAGGCTACCGTTAGCGCGCCGTGACGTCAGCGGCGGCCGGCGGGAGCAGCTCTGAGGGCGGCGCCGGTCAAACCGGAGCACCGGGGCTGCTCCGCGGCCTAGCCGGAGCTCCGAGAGGCTAAAGCTAAGTGACAGGAGGAAGTTCACGGAACAAACACAACAACACGACATGGAAACACAATTACACGTTAAAGAGTTGTAATCAGCACATGTTGACAGCTGATTGGACCGAGAGCAGAGACTGGGAGGGAAAACAGGACAGGACAGGAGCTAACTGGAGCTAACTGGAGCTAACTGGAGCTAACGGCTAACTGAAGCTAACGGCTAGCTGAAGCTAACGGCTAACTGAAGCTAACGGCTAACTCAGCAGAATAAACAGGATCTCATGTTAAAACTCAACAAACACGTTTCTGTGAAATGTTCTTCAACAGTAAAACATCACAAACCTGAGGTGAAGGAGCTAAATGACTGTTTACACTGTGTGTGTGTGTGTGTGTGTGTGTGTGTATTAAATAATAAAGCCAGGTAGTAATGATAATAAAAGTGCTGGTTCAGGTCAAACGGCTCAGAGTGACAGTTGCACAGAAAGCACTGACACAGCAGACGGAGCAGGTTTTCAGGAAGCTCCAGAAACCAGGACTGGAATTGCGTAATTATCCTTTACAGCTTCACTTGTGTTGGTTTGGACTCACTGTAAAAACCAGACGCACAACATGAACACACACTCAGACACTCATTCACCCGTTATTATGAACACATGAAACACGGAGGATCTGGACTCGACCAGACCGGTTCTGTCCAGGTCCAGGTCCAGACCGGTTCTGTTCAGGTCCAGGTCCAGGTCCAGACCGGTTCTGTCCAGGTCCAGGTCCAGACCGGTTCTGTTCAGGTCCAGGTCCAGGTCCAGACCGGTTCTGTTCAGGTCCAGACCGGTTCTGTTCAGGTCCAGGTCCAGGTCCAGACCGGTTCTGTTCAGGTCCAGGTCCAGACCGGTTCTGTTCAGGTCCAGGTCCAGACCGGTTCTGTTCAGGTCCAGACCGGTTCTGTTCAGGTCCAGGTCCAGACCGGTTCTGTTCAGGTCCAGGTCCAGACCGGTTCTGTTGAGGTCCAGACCGGTTCTGTTCAGGTCCAGGTCCAGACCGGTTCTGTTCAGGTCCAGGTCCAGACCGGTTCTGTTCAGGTCCAGGTCCAGACCGGTTCTGTTCAGGTCCAGGTCCAGACCGGTTCTGTCCAGGTCCAGGTCCAGACCGGTTCTGTCCAGGTCCAGGTCCAGACCGGTTCTGTTCAGGTCCAGGTCCAGACCGGTTCTGTTCAGGTCCAGGTCCAGACGGGTTCTGTTCAGGTCCAGGTCCAGACCGGTTCTGTTCAGGTCCAGGTCCAGACCGGTTCTGTTCAGGTCCAGGTCCAGACGGGTTCTGTTCAGGTCCAGGTCTAGACCGGTTCTGTTCAGGTCCAGACCGGTTCTGTTCAGGTCCAGGTCCAGACCGGTTCTGTCCAGGTCCAGGTCCAGACCGGTTCTGTTCAGGTCCAGGTCCAGACCGGTTCTGTTCAGGTCCAGGTCCAGACGGGTTCTGTTCAGGTCCAGGTCCAGACGGGTCCGATCCACCGACAAACACCCATCGATGAAACCTGGCAGTAAATAAAGGGATAGTTCACCTCATCATCTCCTCCTCCTCATGTTGAGTCCTCCGTTCCTTCTCTGAGTGACGGGGGGTCCACGCAGCAGGATTGGTCCATATAATGGTTGTCATGGATACCACACCAACAAACATCCAGATCCCTCCATCCTGCTGGTCTGTGATCTGTTGAAGCCCCTCCCCCCCCCCCACAGGAGGAACTGCTCTGAGAGAAATGAGTTTATTTTGAAGCTCCAGCTTCTCGGTCGCTGCTCTTCCTCCAGCTCTGAGTCGGCGTGAGGGGGAGGAGATGATGAGGTGAACTGTCCCTTTAATGAACTGATGAAGATGAGGATGATGAGGGGGAGGAGATGATGAGGTGAACTATCCCTTTAATGAACTGATGAAGATGAGGATGATGAGGCAGAGGAGATGATGAGGTGAACTGTCCCTTTAGTGAACTGATGAAGATGAGGATGATGATGGAGTGTGTTCTCATTTCCTCTGCAGACGAACCTCCCCATCTTCAAACTGAAGGACTCGTGTGTGAGGAGAAGATACAGCGACTTCGAGTGGTTAAAGAACGAGCTGGAGAGAGACAGTAAGGTGAGACGCTCGCTGCTGATTGGTCCACCAGTCACCGTGGTCGCTGCTGATTGGTCCACGAGTCACCGTGGTCGCCGTGGTGTCTGATGAGTAGCGACAGACGGGTAGAGTCAACCCGTGGCTGCTGTTGTGATGGTGACCTCTGACCTCTGACCTGTGACCTCTGACCCTCAGATTGTAGTTCCTCCTCTTCCGGGCAAAGCCCTGAAGCGACAGCTGCCGTTCCGCGGAGACGAAGGTCTGTTTGAGGAGTCGTTCATCGAGGAGCGGCGGTCGGGGCTGGAGCAGTTCATCAACAGGTGAGAACCAGGAACACGGCGGTCGGCGTCGTGGTGAAAGAAGAAGAAGAAGAAGAAGAAACGTTGTGACATGAGCCTCAAACCTGAACGGCTGCTGCGTTCAAGACCGAGTCTGAGCTTCACATCACAGCGTCGGCGCTACGGTTCAGCCTGGTAGCGCCGCTGGGCGGCGCTGGTCGCCGCCGCCGGTCACCGCTGGTCGCCGTTGGTCGCCGCCGGTCGCCGCCGGTCGGCGCTGGTCGCCGCTGGTCGCCGCTGGTCGCCGCTGGTCGCCACTGGTTGGCGCTGGTCGCGGTTTCACCTCAAAGTAAAAACGTGTGTTTGTAACACAACTGTTTTAATGGAACACAAATTAAAGGAATAATCCAACATTAGCGTCGGCAGCGGGTTGAGCTTCGTGGAGCCGCGGCTCGGTTCACGTTAGCGGGACGGCGCCCGGTCTCATCGACCAGACTGTGACATCACGCTGAACCAATCGGCGCCGACACAAATATAAATACAAGGCGTTGACGGGAACGCTTGATGTCAACACGTTTTTAATGTGGACGTAATCGATTGGAGACGCGTGAAAACATCGACTAAAGGGACAGTCCAACATTTAGTCCTAACCTCTATTCACGTGTTGCAGTGACGTCACGTGGAAGTGACCGCCGCCATGTTTGTGTCGATGTGACAGTTCTCCTCATATAGAGATGTAAACACAGCGTTTCATCCTGTCTGGGTTTGTGTCTCCATGACAACAGACTAACTCTACATTATCCCACGTATTACACGGTTTATGAGTGAATTCATTAATCTGATACGTAATGTTGATAAAGTGCGAGGTCCAGTCACTCGGCGCTGTTTGCTCCTCCCTCCTCGTTTTTGTTTTCTTGCTGATTTCCTCTGGTGACGTGACGCTGTGATCTGTGACAGATCGTCCTGATTGGACGACGCAGAAACACAGTGACGTCACAGCAGCAGGTTGTTTTGAGATGGGCGGGGCAGAGACGTGAGCTGCTCAGTGAACGGTCCAGGTCGCCTGTCCCTCATCAAATACACAATCCAACAACTCCACAACGCTCTGGTGGACAAGTTGTGACCTGCACATTCACCACGCTATGAGATAATAACACAACGTTACCACACAGAGTTGTTTTAGAGGGAAATTCAGCCGGAACTACATTCAGACACGTGTGGCTGCTGGCGGAGGGATTTCAGGAGAGAAAGTAGTTCAGAGTGTTTGCTTGATGTGTCGTGATGTTACATGATTGTCGCCCAGCGTGATGAATGTGCATCACAACTTTACCAGTTTGAACCCGTTTCTCCGCGTCGTCCTGAACGCAGCGTGAACCTGAACTTAACCTGAACCTGGTCGTCAGCTGACTGAGCCCAGTCACACACAGCCCCTAACCCCAACCCTAACCCCCCCCCCTCGCTGCAGCATCACTGTGTGTCTGACTCTGTGTGTGTGTGTGTGTGTGTGTGTGTGTGTGTGTGTGTGTGTAGAATTGCAGGTCACCCTCTGGCCCAGAACGAGCGCTGTCTCCACATGTTCCTTCAGGAGGAAAGCATCGACCGCAACTACATTCCTGGAAAAGTACGACACTGTTGTAATGTTGTAGTGGGCTGTGTCATGGGGGGGGGAGGGGGGGCTGCACCATGATGTCACTGTGATGATGATAATGAAGTGAATAAAGCAGAGCAACGTAGCCATAGCAACGTGTGAATGTTTCTGATCCGTCTCTCTTCTGTCGTTTCTCCTCCAGGTATGAACGAAGTAAGTCACTGTTCTCTAACGCTAACGCTGCTGCTGCTGCTGCTGGGGGAGGAGGGGTCAGGGGTCAGGGGTCAGCACTAACACTACACAACAATCTGACACAGTCCTGGTCCTGGTCCTGGTCCTGGTCCTGGTCCTGGACCTGGTCCTGGACCTGGTCCTGGACCTGGTCCTGGTCCTGGTCCTGGTCCTGGTCCTGGTCCTGGTCCTGGTCCTGGACCTGGTCCTGGACCTGGTCCTGGTTCTGGTTCCTGGTCCTGGTTCTGGTCCTGGTTCTGGTCCTGGTCCTGGTCCTGGTCCTGGTTCTGGTCCTGGTCCTGGTCATGATGTCACTGTGATGATGATAGGGAAGTGAATAAAGCCAGAAACTCCTGAATGTTTCTCCTTCTGATCCGTCCTGGGGAGGGATCCTCCTCTGTTGCTCCTGGTTTTCCAGTTAAAGGGTTTTCCATGTAGTTTAAGTCACTGGTTGAGGGTCTAAGGACAGAGGAGTTGAGGGGTAAAGCCCTTTGAGGTCAGGCTGTCAAATAAAACACTGCCGACCGGGACAGGACAATCAAACTACAGTCCTGGTCCTGGTTCCTGGTCCTGGTCCTGGTCCTGGTCCTGGTTCTGGTTCTGGTTCCTGGTCCTGGTTCTGGTTCTGGTCCTGGTTCCTGGTCCTGGTCCTGGTTCTGGTTCTGGTTCTGGTCCTGGTCCTGGTCCTGGTCCAGGTCCTGGTCCTGGTCCTGGTTCTGGTCCTGGTCCTGGTTCTGGTCCTGGTTCCTGGTCCTGGTTCTGGTCCTGGTCCAGTTCAGAACCAGCTCATGTTCAGACCCTCAGGGAAGTTCATCAGAAAGCCACTTCCTGAAACTCCTGAATCCACCAGCGCTCCCGTCCTGGGGAGGGATCCTCCTCTGTTTCTCCTGGTTTTCCCTGTTAAAGGGTTTTCCATGTAGTTTCTCCTCAGTGGATGTGAGGGTCTAAGGACAGAGGATGTTGTTATTATGGGATGTAAAGCCCTTTGAGACTAAACAGGCTGTACAAATAAAACTACCTTGCCGACCGGGACCAGGACCAGACCTCCTCTTTCCAAACTATGCATGTCTGCATGGTGTGTGTCTGTGTGTGTCTGTCTGTGTGTGTGTCTGTCTCACTAACACTGCATGATGCACTGGCTCAGGAAACATCTGTTCAGCTTGTGATGCACTGCACACCTGTTGAAGCTTCACACCTGCAGTTGAACCTGCGGTGTTTGAAGTTAACTTCAGCGTTAACCTGTAACTGTGTTTGAAGCTTCAGCGTTAACAGCTTCCGTTAACCTGTAACGGTGTTTGAAGCTTCACGTTAACCTGTAACGGTGTTTGAAGCTTCAGCGTTAACCTGTAACGGTGTTTGAAGCTTCAGCGTTAACCTGTAACGGTGTTTGAAGCTTCAGCGTTAACCTGTAACGGTGTTTGAAGCTTCAGCGTTAACCTGTAACGGTGTTTGAAGCTTCAGCGTTAACCTGTAACGGTGTTTGAAGCTTCAGCGTTAACCTGTAACGGTGTTTGAAGCTTCAGCGTTAACGGTGTTTGAAGCTTCAGCGTTAACCGGTGTTTGAAGCTTCAGCGTTAACCTGTAACTGTGTTTGAAGCTTCAGCGTTAACCTGTAACGGTGTTTGAAGCTTCAGCGTTAACCTGTAACTGTGTTTGAAGCTTCAGCGTTAACCTGTAACGGTGTTTGAAGCTTCAGCGTTAACCTGTAACTGTGTTTGAAGCTTCAGCGTTAACCTGTAACGGTGTTTGAAGCTTCAGCGTTAACCTGTAACGGTGTTTGAAGCTTCAGCGTTAACCTGTAACGGTGTTTGAAGCTTCAGCGTTAACCTGTAACGGTGTTTGAAGCTTCAGCGTTAACCTGTAACGGTGTTTGAAGCTTCAGCGTTAACCTGTAACGGTGTTTGAAGCTTCAGCGTTAACCTGTAACGGTGTTTGAAGCTTCAGCGTTAACCTGTAACGGTGTTTGAAGCTTCAGCGTTAACCTGTAACGGTGTTTGAAGCTTCAGCGTTAACCTGTAACTGTGTTTGAAGCTTCAGCTGTTAACTGTGTTTGAAGCTTCAGCGTTAACCTGTAACGGTGTTTGAAGCTTCAGCGTTAACCTGTAACGGTGTTTGAAGCTTCAGCGTTAACCTGTACCTGCGTTTGAAGCTTCAGCGTTAACCTGTAACGGTGTTTGAAGCTTCAGCGTTAACCTGTAACGGTGTTTGAAGCTTCAGCGTTAACCTGTAACGGTGTTTGAAGCTTCAGCGTTAACCTGTAACTGTGTTTGAAGCTTCAGCGTTGACCTGTAACGGTGTTTGAAGCTTCAGCGTTGACCTGTAGCTGTGTTTGAAGCTTCAGCGTTAACCTGTAACTGTGTTTGAAGCTTCAGCGTTGACATGTAACTGTGTTTGAAGCTTCAGCGTTAACCTGTAACGGTGTTTGAAGCTTCAGCGTTGACCTGTAACGGTGTTTGAAGCTTCAGCGTTAACCTGTAACTGTGTTTGAAGCTTCAGCGTTGACCTGTAACGGTGTTTGAAGCTTCAGCGTTGACCTGTAACGGTGTTTGAAGCTTCAGCGTTAACCTGTAACGGTGTTTGAAGCTTCAGCGTTAACCTGTAACGGTGTTTGAAGCTTCAGCGTTGACCTGTAACGGTGTTTGAAGCTTCAGCGTTGACCTGTAACTGTGTTTGAAGCTTCAGCGTTAACCTGTAGCTGTGTTTGAAGCTTCAGCGTTAACCTGTAACGGTGTTTGAAGCTTCAGCGTTAACCTGTAACGGTGTTTGAAGCTTCAGCGTTAACCTGTAACGGTGTTTGAAGCTTCAGCGTTAACCTGTAACTGTGTTTGAAGCTTCAGCGTTAACCTGTAACGGTGTTTGAAGCTTCAGCGTTAACCTGTAACGGTGTTTGAAGCTTCAGCGTTAACCTGTAACTGTGTTTGAAGCTTCAGCGTTAACCTGTAACGGTGTTTGAAGCTTCAGCGTTGACCTGTAACGGTGTTTGAAGCTTCAGCGTTAACCTGTAACGGTGTTTGAAGCTTCAGCGTTAACCTGTAACGGTGTTTGAAGCTTCAGCGTTAACCTGTAACGGTGTTTGAAGCTTCAGTGTTTGAAGCTTGACCTGTAACGGTGTTTGAAGCTTCAGCGTTAACCTGTAACTGTGTTTGAAGCTTCAGCGTTAACCTGTAACGGTGTTTGAAGCTTCAGCGTTAACCTGTAACGGTGTTTGAAGCTTCAGCGTTGACCTGTAACTGTGTTTGAAGCTTCAGCGTTAACCTGTAACGGTGTTTGAAGCTTCAGCGTTAACCTGTAACGGTGTTTGAAGCTTCAGCGTACCTGTGTTTAACCTGTAACTGTGTTTGAAGCTTCAGCGTTAACCTGTAACGGTGTTTGAAGCTTCAGCGTTAACCTGTAACGGTGTTTGAAGCTTCAGCGTTAACCTGTAACGGTGTTTGAAGCTTCAGCGTTAACCTGTAACGGTGTTTGAAGCTTCAGCGTTAACCTGTAACGGTGTTTGAAGCTTCAGCGTTAACCTGTAACGGTGTTTGAAGCTTCAGCGTTAACCTGTAACGGTGTTTGAAGCTTCAGCGTTAACCTGTAACTGTGTTTGAAGCTTCAGCGTTAACCTGTAACGGTGTTTGAAGCTTCAGCGTTAACCTGTAACGGTGTTTGAAGCTTCAGCGTTAACCTGTAACGGTGTTTGAAGCTTCAGCGTTGACCTGTAACGGTGTTTGAAGCTTCAGCGTTAACCTGTAACGGTGTTTGAAGCTTCAGCGTTAACCTGTAACGGTGTTTGAAGCTTCAGCGTTAACCTGTAACGGTGTTTGAAGCTTCAGCGTTAACCTGTAACGGTGTTTGAAGCTTCAGCGTTAACCTGTAACTGTGTATGAAGCTTCAGCGTTGACCTGTAACTGTGTTTGTGTCCCAGACTTCCTGACGCTGCTCCTGCTCCTCCACATTTATTTCTACGTCACCTCATTACGAAGCCGGTGGAAAGAGTCCGAACTGATCAGCAGGAAAAACACACAACTGTTGCTCCTGGACGACGACGACAACAACAACAACAACAACAACAACAACAACAACAACAACAACTAAGAGATCAATGTATAAAACCTTTGGTGTTGTGTCTTCATTCAGTCATTCCACTCATTCTGTCTGTGCATTAAGATTGATTTGTAATCAGAGAAGAAGAAAACCTTCCATATATCCTGTCTGTCTTTTTATTATAACTAGATTTATTTCTTTTTTTTTTACAATGATGGTTCTGTTTGTTTCTGAATGTCTTTTTAATCGATCATGTTCAAGAAAGTTGCTCGTTTCTTTTGCTTTGGTCCATGTTTTGCCGGCAGAGACGTGATTTTGACGATAACCTCCCGAAATCAAGCAACATGTAGCAACGAGACAGCGAGGCGTCGTCGGGACGGTCTGAACAGTGTGTCGTTAAATAATCATCCATATCTCAGCACTGTGACTAAAGGTTCATTATATGAACAACACCTGGTCCATTCATCTACAATGAGGATTATTCAGCGCTTGTTTTCAGCCATGTTATTCTTTCTATCAATATTATTGTGAAATGTATTAATACATGTTATCATTGCAGTTCCACTACGCTGACGAGGAACTTCCTTGTTAATTCTGTCCTCCAATTAAAGTTTCCTGCTGCCTGCAGCCGTGTCGAGTCCAGTCTGTTCTGAGTCTCTTCAGCTTCACGGGAGAAAGTTGAGTTGAGGCTGCGATTAGAGAGTCACGCCGAGGATCAGAGTCACGGGAGCCGGATGAAGCTGCTGATTGGCAGATGACCTAATTCAACACTGAAATGTAAAAGAACAGGAAGTAGACCAAAGTTACAGGAACCGACATGAGCTCAGGAGAACAAAGTCTCTGGGTTTTCAATGCGTTTCATCGTAGTTTAGAATTATTTACAGTGTCAGAGCAGGATTAAATCATCGCTTCACTCCACATTCATGGATTTGTTAACAACTGTTTTATTGGCATTTTAATTTCACACAAGGTCAAATATTTCAAACAATTTGGCAACTACTCTATAACTCGTGATCGTTTCAGTCACTTTTTCAACCAGACGATTGTATTTCCACCTTTTCAATGTGATGGAAACCTTTGATCTAAAAAACAGATCAGTACAATTTGAGAGAATAACTAAAGATCTGAATCCTTGATTCGTTCCACAGCGGGAAGTTCACCAGGTTATTTTATTGTATTTATTATCTTTTCATAATAAAAGGTTCTATTGCTCATGGTCCAGTGGTTAGAGCACGGCCAACGTCAGCAGAGTCTGCTCCCAGAGCAGTTGATCGCTGGTTCGAATCCTGACTGAGACGATGACGTCATAGGTGTATTGTGTCTAAAATAATAACCCAATGAAATGATCAAATGGTTAATTTCAAGACGCCCAGTGTGTTGCAGTATGAACACAATCGGTCCAGGATGATCAATAAAAAAAACTGGCTTCATGTGTTGTAGCCCCGCCCACCTGCAGCGACGTAGCCCCGCCCACCTGCAGCAACGTAGCCCCGCCCACCCGCAGCGACGTAGCCCCGCCCACCTAAGGTTATAATAGTTTTAGATTTTTAATTATAGTTTATATTTATTTAGTTTTGACTTCTTTTTCTTCTTAATGTAACATTAACCTGCTACATACATTAAAGGGACAGTTCAACATTTAGTCAAACTGTCCCATCACCATAATCCCTATAGTCATAGCAGTAGGTTCGTTACCTTTAATTGTCGGTGCAAGCTGTTTTTAGAACGGCGGAGCAGAGCCGTGAGCTGCTCAGAGCTACGCTACGGAGGCTCATGGGATTTCTTGGTTTCCCTCATCAAACTCATCAAATACACAATCCAACAACTCCACCACGCTCTGGTGGACAAGTTGTGACCTGCACATTCACCACGCTATGATGATAACGGAACGATACGAGACAGAGCCATTTTCGAGGTAAATGCAGTTGATGAAAAACTGTCCCTGAAGGCAACGTGCATCAGAGGTTTATCATGAATTTCCCTCTAAACCAACTCTGTGTGGTAACGTTGTGTTATTATCTCATAGCGTGGTGAATGTGCAGGTCACAACTTGTCCACCAGAGCGTTGTGGAGTTGTTGGATTGTGTATTTGATGAGTTTGATGAGGGAAACCAAGAAATCCCATAATGAGCTTCCGTAGCGTAGCTCTGAGCAGCTCACGGCTCTGCTCCACCGTTCTAAAAATAGCTTGCACTGACAATTAAAACCTACTGCTATGACTATAGGGGTTATGGAGATGGGACAGTTTGACTAAATGTTGAACTATCCCTTTAACCTGTTACATTAACAGTCTGTTACACTAACCTTACAATGCCTTCTGTCCGTAAGAACTGGTTCAGGATCAGGCATTTGCGTCTGGTTTAATGAGTACGAGGACGGCGAGGAGCTGCGTGAGCTGCACCACAAACAGCCTGAAGCGATTTCATATCAATCTGAAACTGACAAAGACGAAAACGAAGGGAATTGTATCTATAATTTAGTTTTGTAAACTCACAATACAGTCACTGTTTTTTCATTTGATTATAGTTTTTATTTATTTCAGTTAATGAAAATGTTTTTTCAATTTTAGTCGTTAATGATAATAACCTCGCCACCTACAGTAGCTCCGCCCATCTGCAGTGACGTAGCCCCGCCCACCGTCCACCTACAGTAGCTCCGCCCACCGTCCACCTACAGTAGCTCCGCCCACCGTCCACCTACAGTAGCCCCGCCCACCAGCAGTAGTCTTGTGACGGACCCTGCCCACCGTCCACCTACAAAATCATTTTCCCACTATTGTCCACCTACAGAACTTTAATCAGACCCGACTTCTGCAGTGACGTAGCAAATCAGCCCAGTCCAAAGTAGCTTGTCCCACCGTCCACCTACAGTAGCTCCGCCCACCGTCCACCTACAGTAGCTCCGCCCATCTGCAGTGACGTAGCCCCGCCCACCAGCAGTAGTCTTGTGACGGACGTCTGGGTTTTTAAAATCATTTTCACAGTATTGTAAATTTACAGAACTTAGGGTTCGACTTCTGCTTGAACGCAAATCAGGCAAGTGGAGTTGCCGTAGGCAGCTGTCCAAGATGGCGGCCGGTCTGCGCATGTGCAGACCAGTATTGTCACAAATTGGGTAGTGACACCGCCCATCTGCCGTAGCTCCGCCCACCCGCAGTAGCTCCGCCCATCTGCAGTAGCTCCGCCCACCCGCAGTAGCTCCGCCCATCTGCAGTAGCTCCGCCCATCTGCCGTAGCTCCGCCCACCCGCAGTAGCTCCGCCCATCCGCAGTAGCTCCGCCCATCTGCAGTAGCTCCGCCCACCCGCAGTAGCTCCGCCCATCTGCAGTAGCTCCGCCCACCTGCAGTAGCTCCGCCCACCCGCAGTAGCTCCGCCCATCTGCAGTAGCTCCGCCCACCTGCAGTAGCTCCGCCCACCCGCAGTAGCTCCGCCCCCTGCCGTAGCTCCGCCCACCTGCAGTAGCTCCGCCCACCTGCAGCTCTAGAGTTTGTTTATTCATTTCATGTGTTAGTTCATTCATAGTGACGTCACCACTAGTGGGTCAGAGGTCAAAGGTCAAAGGTCAGAGGTCAAAGGTCGAGGCAGAGGGGACTTTGCTCTTCATCTGACAAACAAGAAGGTTTCAACGAAACAACTTCCAGCTCCGTGAGAAAAGGTCCTGGTCCTGGTCCCGGTCCTGGTCCTGGTCCTGGTTCTGACACAGCAACACTGGCTCTTTGTGTTTCAACATGAATCTTTCCTCTAATCTCTCTCTCTCTCTCTGTCGTTGTCAGGAAACGCAGGGATTAACGAGCGGCCGCGGGGAATTAGACTTGTCCCAGAATAGGGATCTTGTGATGTAGACCTTGACCTGCAGGTGATCCACATTAGACCGGACCGTAAGACGACACAGGAACTCACGACGGCTGGAGATGAACACATGAACCAGCTGTTCAGAGTCTGAACACATGAACCAGCTGTTCAGAGTCTGAACACATGAACCAGCTGTTCAGAGTCTGAACACATGAACCAGCTGTTCAGAGTCTGAACACATGAACACATGAACCAGCTGTTCAGAGTCTGAACACATGAACACATGAACCAGCTGTTCAGAGTCTGAACACATGAACCAGCTGTTCAGAGTCTGAACACATGAACCAGCTGTTCAGAGTCTGAACACATGAACACATGAACCAGCTGTTCAGAGTCTGGACACATGAACACATGAACCAGCTGTTCAGAGTCTGGACACATGAACACATGAACCAGCTGTTCAGAGTCTGGACACATGAACACATGAACCAGCTGTTCAGAGTCTGGACACATGAACCAGCTGTTCAGAGTCTGGACACATGAACACATGAACACATGAACCAGCTGTTCAGAGTCTGGACACATGAACACATGAACACATGAACCAGCTGTTCAGAGTCTGAACACATGAACACATGAACCAGCTGTTCAGAGTCTGAACACATGAACACATGAACCAGCTGTTCAGAGTCTGAACACATGAACACATGAACACATGAACCAGCTGTTCAGAGTCTGAACACATGAACCAGCTGTTCAGAGTCTGAACACATGAACCAGCTGTTCAGAGTCTGAACACATGAACACATGAACCAGCTGTTCAGAGTCTGAACACATGAACACATGAACCAGCTGTTCAGAGTCTGGACACATGAACACATGAACCAGCTGTTCAGAGTCTGAACACATGAACACATGAACCAGCTGTTCAGAGTCTGAACACATGAACACATGAACCAGCTGTTCAGAGTCTGAACACATGAACACATGAACCAGCTGTTCAGAGTCTGGACACATGAACACATGAACCAGCTGTTCAGAGTCTGAACACATGAACACATGAACCAGCTGTTCAGAGTCTGGACACATGAACACATGAACCAGCTGTTCAGAGTCTGAACACATGAACACATGAACCAGCTGTTCAGAGTCTGAACACATGAACCAGCTGTTCAGAGTCTGGACACATGAACACATGAACCAGCTGTTCAGAGTCTGGACACATGAACACATGAACCAGCTGTTCAGAGTCTGGACACATGAACACATGAACCAGCTGTTCAGAGTCTGAACACATGAACACATGAACACATGAACACATGAACCAGCTGTTCAGAGTCTGGACACATGAACACATGAACCAGCTGTTCAGAGTCTGAACACATGAACCAGCTGTTCAGAGTCTGGACACATGAACACATGAACACATGAACCAGCTGTTCAGAGTCTGGACACATGAACACATGAACCAGCTGTTCAGAGTCTGAACACATGAACCAGCTGTTCAGAGTCTGAACACATGAACACATGAACCAGCTGTTCAGAGTCTGGACACATGAACACATGAACCAGCTGTTCAGAGTCTGAACACATGAACACATGAACCAGCTGTTCAGAGTCTGAACACATGAACACATGAACACATGAACCAGCTGTTCAGAGTCTGGACACATGAACACATGAACCAGCTGTTCAGAGTCTGAACACATGAACACATGAACCAGCTGTTCAGAGTCTGAACACATGAACACATGAACCAGCTGTTCAGAGTCTGGACACATGAACACATGAACACATGAACCAGCTGTTCAGACTCTGAACACATGAACACGTGAACACATGAACCAGCTGTTCAGAGTCTGGACACATGAACACATGAACCAGCTGTTCAGAGTCTGGACACATGAACACATGAACCAGCTGTTCAGAGTCTGAACACATGAACACATGAACCAGCTGTTCAGAGTCTGGACACATGAACACATGAACACATGAACCAGCTGTTCAGAGTCTGGACACATGAACACATGAACCAGCTGTTCAGAGTCTGGACACATGAACCAGCTTGTTCAGAGTCTGGACACATGAACACATGAACACATGAACCAGCTGTTCAGAGTCTGAACACATGAACACATGAACCAGCTGTTCAGAGTCTGGACACATGAACACATGAACACATGAACCAGCTGTTCAGAGTCTGGACACATGAACACATGAACACATGAACCAGCTGTTCTGAGGAGGTTGAAGTTAAAGTTCAGACGTGAGGGTTAGAGACCAGAGGACACGCTGCAGATTCACTCATTCACTTCACCGTCTCCACAACCTGGAGACAGATTCACTCATTCACTTGTGGAGACGGATTCATCCATTCATTCTTCACCGTGTCTAACCCGCTGGGACTCGTGCCGCGACCTCCGACCTCCTCGCCACAGAGGGACGGTGAGGGCTTTGATGTGCCGGCGGGGTCGCCGCGGTGACGAGCGCGGGCAGACAGATCCAGATTAGCGGCTGTTGTCTTAGCGCCGCTAGCGGAGCGGGTTGTGTTTGCAGAGACGCTCCGTCGGCGCGGCGTGATGGAGCGGAAGCAGAGCGACTGGACAGGGACAAAGGGACACGGGCGGTTGCTATGGAAACACCAGAGAGAAAATACAGTTTATGAACCACAACGCAACACGCACACATTCACACATTCACACATTCACACATTAACACATTAACACACTCACACATTCACACATTCACACACTGACGCTGGGACACGCGTCCAAATGTAAAGAAATTAGATTTTTGGTCAAAAGAAAGGGGCTGAGAAGGTTTATCTATGAGCAACTGACATCATTTCTTAACACCAGCAACTTTTGGTCTAAATTGGTTTTAGAGCCAATTCCACTGAAACATTTAATAGAAAAAATAAATAATTTTAATCAAAGGAGGAGTAGTTGGTGCTGTAGTGAGTCTTTATATAAACAAACTTTAAAAACACTAGACAAAAAGCCAATTCGTTACCATCATTGTAGGATACTTGAAAAACACAACCTATTGAGCTTTGAGAATTTTAGGTCATTTGCCAATCTGTGCATGGTTTATAACATTTTAAATGGTTTGGCCCCACAGCCATTATGTGACTTTGTTCACGCTCGCTCGTTTAACTCCATCAGGTCCACTAGGATATCCTCCATACTAGATTGCACTATACCATTCCGCCGCACTGTAACTGGGCCATCCATCCATCCATCCATTATCTTCCGCTTCTTCCGGGGCCGGGTCGCGGGGGCAGCAGTCGGAGCAGGGATCCCCAAACTTCCCTCTCCGCCGACACTTCCTCCAGCTCTTCCGGGGCAGCAGAATCTAAATCTCCAGGCCAGCCGGAAGGCACACCATTGTCCTGGGTATTCCTGGCCTCCTCCCGGTGGGAAATGAGCCGGAACACCTCACGAGGGAGGCGTCCAAAGGGCAGCTTTTCAGGCAGGTTTCAACTGAGGTCAAACACCAATATGCATGTTTTAACAAGAGAAACTGAGATTTCCGGGTGATGACTCCTTTAATAAAATTAGATTTTTGGTCAAAAGAAAGTTTCTGGCTTAAAGGGACAGTTCGGTCACTACCCAGATTTCATGACCATAGGTGAGGGTGGGAACGTAGACCCATCACCAGTGAGAGCTTCGCCTTTCGACTTAGCTGACTTTCACCCAACGGACTGATACAATGATCAGTCTCATAGTAACAGTAATGTTCAGGTTATAGTCACATCCATGTTCAGGTTATAGTCACATCCAGGTTCAGGTTATAGCCACATCCATGTTCAGGTTATAGCCACATCCAGGTTCAGGTTATAGCCACATCCATGTTCAGGTTATAGTCACATCCATGTTCAGGTTATAGCCACATCCAGGTTCAGGGAGTTAGCAAGTCAACATCATGTTCAGGATTATAGCCACATCCAGCCCTTGGTTATAGTCACATCCATGTTAAAGATTATGAACAGATCCAGGTTCAGGTTATAGTCAACATCCACCGGGAACAGGTTCAGGTTATAGGGCCACATCAGAGGTTCAGGTTATAGCCACATCCAGGTTCAGGTTATAGCCACATCCAGGTTCAGGTTCCAGATCCACAAATCCATGTGGACTGGTTATAGTCATGAATCCAGGTTCAGGTTATAGCTGGTCCATCCATGTTCAGGTTATAGCCACATCCAGGTTCAGGTTATAGTCACATCCATGTTCAGGTTATAGCCACATCCAGGTTCAGGTTATAGCCACATCCAGGTTCAGGTTATAGTCACATCCATGTTCAGGTTATAGCCACATCCATGTTCAGGTTATAGCCACATCCATGTTCAGGTTATAGCCACATCCATGTTCAGGTTATAGTCACATCCATGTTCAGGTTATAGCCACATCCATGTTCAGGTTATAGCCACATCCATGTTCAGGTTATAGCCACATCCATGTTCAGGTTATAGCCACATCCAGGTTCAGGTTATAGTCACATCCATGTTCAGTCCTTGTTTTAGCGTCCATCAGGTTTTCAGGTTATGGTCTGACATCCATGTTTTGGTTGGGAGACATCCAGGTTCAGGTTATAGTCGGACATCCAGGTCCCAGGATTATAGCCAAACCCATCCAGGTTCAGGTTATAGTCAGATCCACAAACCAGTGGAATAGCCACTGATCCAGTAGTTCAGAGTCTTTAAATTCAACCCATAAAAGCTGTTCAGCTCTGTTATAGTCATTTGGGCATCCAGGTTCAGGTTATAGGGATGGGATCCATGTTGGGATGGGTTATGGGACATCCATGTTCAGGTTATAGCCACATCCATGTTCAGCAGATTATGCACATCCATGTTGTTTTAAATTTCCATTTTCATTGTTATAGCCAGGGATCCAGATTCAAATGAGTTAAAGCCATAATCCAGGTTCAGGTTATGGCAACATTTATGTTTTAACTGTACATTGTCCCTTTTTAAATAGAATTGAATTGAATTGAATTAAAGGGACATCCATGTTCAGGTTATAGCCACATCCATGTTCAGGTTATAGTCACATCCATGTTCAGGTTATAGCCACATCCATGTTCAGGTTATAGCCACATCCGTTGTTGTGATTGGTCGGGTTTCTGGCCCCTCCTCATTTACATGTGTGATGTCACACTTATGACGTCATGCTTCAGCACTTCCTGGATTCTTGCTTCCAGATGTGGTTTTCCAGGCCTGTTACAGGCTGAAGGTCTGAAGGAACGGCTTCACATCCCATAATAACAACATCCTCTGTCCTTAGACCAGGGGTCGGCAACCTGCCGCTCTTTAGCGCCGCCCCAGTGGCGCCCTGGGGGAGAGAAGTATATTTTTAGTTTTAATAGTTTCTGTGGGAGAACAAACACAAACATTCTGAACGTTTTCAACGCTGTAGAATAAATGTTACAGTTGAACATGTTGGTGGTGGTGGTGGGGGGGGAACCGGAGGAAACAACTCCACGCACACAGAAAAGACCTGGGGGCCCGGGATTCGAACCCAGGACCTTCTTGCTGCGAGGCAACAGCGCTAACCGCTGTGCCTGACGTTCATTTACTTAAATCACTCAAATCAACAGGTTTATTAACAGTGTTCAACGTGGCGGCAGCGGCGCTGGAACCACACCTACGTTTCTCTGGCCGTCTGCACAGGTAGGCTACAGGTCCGTGACCCCCCCCCCCCCCGTCACGTCGGTCCTCCGCCCCTCCTGACCCCCCCCCCAGCAGACGGCCAGTCTCTCACTTCAACACCTGCTTATTTGAAGTTTCATGGCGCCGTCGTCATAGTGACCGTCGGCTGACGTAGCCACTATAGATACAGTGTATATACAGCATGTATAGGGTATACTGTATGTATATAGCTACAGCATGTGTTGCCTCATTAGGTTCAGGTTCAGGTTCAGGTTCAGGTTCAGGTTCAGGTTCAGGTTCAGGTTACTTTATTGGTACCCCAGGGGGGTAAACTAGTTCTGCAGTGTCATCAAGAGTCAGGACATAAAACATCGGACAAATAATCAGAAATAGGACATTTAAAAGAACATGTTCACATTAAGGACAAAAGAAACAAATAGGCTAAACCAGAAACCAGAAGTGCTGCTAGGACATAAGACTAAAAAAACCAATGAAACATAAAATAATTCCAGAAAAGATTTTGCCTCAAATTCATAGATATAGGAATAATACAATAAATACATTATGCAATAAGACAAAATAAAATAAATTAAAATCATGCTCCAGAAAGGATTATATAAGGCTTTTCATTTTTTGCGGCTCCAGACATGTTTGTTTTTTGTTTGTTTGGTCCAACGTGGCTCTTTCAACATTATGGGATGCCGACCCCGGCCTTAGAGGAGAAACTCCATGGAAACCCTTTAACAGGGAAAACCAGGAGAAGGTCAGGGTGAGAACAGAGGAGGATCCCTCCCCAGGACGGACACGGGACAGATGTTCCAGACGAGACAGTTGATGACAGAATGTCCAGATGTTCATTAGTTGATTTCATGTCTGACTCAGATCTCCATAGAAACCAGTAAAGAACGAGTCTCCTGGTCGACCTCCGGACGCCGACCTTCAGCCTACAGGTCACCGGGTGCACACACACACACACACACACACACACACACACACACACACACACACACACACACACACACACACACACGCACACACACACACACACACACAGACCAGGTTTGTCTTTAATCTGCAGGACAAAGCAGAGCGGATATAGGACGGGGCTGGAGCCAGGGCCATACATAGCGTTCCCAGTGGGGGGGTCGGGGGGGGGGGGGGGGGTGGGGGGCTCAATGTCCATTGATGGTCATTTTTACTACAGGAAAACACAGTGTACACACACACACACACACACGTAACATGGACGTCTCACGTGTGCTCAGTTCAGTTCAGTTCAAACTCTTTATTTGTCCCCGAGACACAAAGTCAACATCAAACACATCAAACACATCAAACACATCCATATGTCCTCTATCACTGTATGTTAGTGTACATATATCACTGTATGTTACTATATATCACTGTATGTTACTATATATGACTGTTAGCGATGTCACCATTCGACACATTCATATTGTTGTGAAATGACACTGGATGTTGTAACTGTGTGTGCTGCGTCTGATTGTGTATCAATGTATATTTAGTTTATTTATTGTTTCATTCATAGAAACAAGAAAATAAAACGACTAAAAACTCAGTGATGCAGCTCCTGAACGAAGGAGCAGAAAAGTTGCTCCAGCCCTTTTTTCTACAAATCTTGAAAAATAAAAAGTTCTATTGAGCATTTGATGAAAACAAGAGGTGAAGGGTTAGTTCAACAGAAACATCCCACTATAGATGTATATGACAATGTATATGTGACTATATATGTGAGTATGTGACTATAGTATATGTGACTATATATATGACAGTATATGTAACTATGTGACTGTGACTCTAGGTGCAGCAGCTACACACCATCCACTCTGCGGTCACAACCTCTTTGCTTTCCATTCATGAGCGTGTTGGTTGTTCCGCCCTCCTGACGTCACTCTCCGCCTCTGACGTCACTTTGTTTATACACACATCCCGCCCCTCGCGCCTCATAAAACCGGCTGCACGCGGCGGAGCGGGACATTTCATCAGCTCGGTGGAAACGGCTCCTGTGTGTCTTCCTGTCTCCTCCTCCCGGTGTCTCACCGTGTCTCCTCCTCCCGGTGTCTCACCGCGTCTCCCGCCACAGCACCGGACAGGTAACAGGTAAATCCTCCTTTATGTCGTTTAATCCCGTTAAAGTGGGTTTTCTGGTCTTTCCGGGTGTAACGTTCAGGTACCGTCGGAGCTTCCGGTGCTCGGCGGACTGATGCAATCCTCCTCGTGTGTTGTCACTTTGTCGTCGAGACGCAGTATTGACATCAAACAACTCGACGCCGCAGATTTCCGTTTGTTTCTCTGTGTTTAGGTTTAAACGTGAATCAGTCTGAGCTGAAATATTCCGTTAAAGTCTGTTTCTGGCTGGTTGCCGTTACCGGTAGTGGTTTGAGCGGGGAACCGGACTGAGACGGTTCAACCCGCCATGATGGAAACCAGACCCCCCTCGCGGCTCCGCGGCGCCGCTTCCCGCGGGTTGAACACCGGACACCGGCCGTTTCCCTGGTTCTCCGCTGCTTTCATTCATTGTTGTGGTCGTTAGCCGTTAGCCGGTCGGTTAGCACCGGGAGGCTAAAGGCGTGGAGCGGTTGTAATGCTGCGTTCACGGACACACGGAAACTACACCATCTAACCCTATATACAATGATCCTCGATACGGAATCAACTAATTCGACCCTGTATCATATATTTATATAATATAATATATATGCTATATATAGATACACAGACACACACCTGCTCTGTGACTGATGCAATAAACCCACTGCGTTAGGTTAACTCACGTGCGCGTGCGTATGTGCGCGACATTTAAAGCGACAACACACCTCTGCTCCTCTAATAGTAACGTTAGGTCTGATCTGGAAACACACAACAGCACAGTCACTGTTGCAGCCGTGACACACACAAGGTTAATGCACCAGGTTTCCGGTGTCATGAACGCAGCACGCGCACCGCCAGAGCCACGTAGCAGCGGGAAGGCTGCTCTGTCCGAGCGACACCTGAACGCAGCACCACCGTGAGTCCGGTGCTTTCTGACCTGTCGGTTCATCTCCGTTTCTCTAACACCGGACACCGGCTCCTCCCTCGGGTTCGAGTCCCCGCGGCTCCGGCGTGGTGCGTTCAGGTGCAGGAGGAGAGACGATCATGAAGCTGTGATTTGTAAACAGAGCAAAGATGAAGATGATGAAAAGTTAATCCGATTGATGGAGATGGAGATGATTATTGAATAATAATAACAATAATGATTTTATTTGTAGATGATGTTTACTTTAGTTTAGGTTCCCTGACCTCCCGTGACCTGTGCTGGTGTAACCGTGGTAACGTGGTCTCCCAGCTGGACGCTGTTTTAACAGAACGCCGCCGCTCGTGGGAAAGTGAGCAGATTCACAGAGAGCGTTGGCGTTGGCGCCGGGCCAGAGGACTTAAAGGGTCGTTCAGTTCAAACACACACACACACACACACACACACACACACACACACACACACACACACACCTTGAGCATCGCAGAGTTTTGTAATGAGGTCATCGTTGAGGAGCAGAGCTCAGGCAGCTGATTGGCCGGTAGGACTGGACCAC
>CM064907.1:35000-145000 GCA_030347415.2 Decapterus maruadsi | reverse complement strand
GAAACCAAGAAATCCCATGAGCCTCCGTAGCGTAGCTCTGAGCAGCTCACGGCTCTGCTCCACCGTTCTAAAAACAGCTTGCACCGAACCTACTGCTATGACTATAGGGGTTATGGTGATGGGACAGTTTGACTAAATGTTGAACTATCCCTTTAACAGGTGGAAATCCTCTTTAGTCAGAGCTGCAGATGAGAAACACTGTTACTGTTAATGTTAACCACGCACCCCCCCGATAAGAAACACTGTTACCCCCCCCCTTGCCCCCCCTCCCTCTGCCCCCTCCCTCTGCCCCTCTGCCCCCGTCCTTGTCCTGCAGTGAACTGTTCTCTTGCGTGTGTTGACGTAGATCACGTTGCTGTCGTCCTTGATGCTGTGTGTGTCTGTGTGTGTGTGTGTGTGTGTCTGTGTGTGTGTGTGTGTGTCAGGTTTATTTTCTCTGAGCATCAACTTCTGCAGGTTCTCACACACTCTGCTGCTGCTGTGTGTCTGTGTGTGTGTGAGTCTGTGTGTGTAGGTGTGTGTAGGTGTGTGTGTCTGTGTGTGTGTAGGTGTGTGTGTCTGTGTGTGTGTAGGTGTGTGTGTTCCCAGGCTTCTCTCTGTCAGTGTGTGTTACTGAAACAACAGAGTTCAGCTTCATGCTGTTACTGTGTACTAGTACTACTACTACTACTACTATGTGTAGTATTGTAGTAGTACCAGTAGGAAGTTGTGTAACTGGTTTTTCTGCTGTTTTCTTTTCAACCCCGACTCAGACTCAGGGTTGTGAGAGTTTGTGTATCATATGCAGGGGTAGACAATAAGGGATTTTACTTTTGAAGATCACTGGCCCCGCCATTCGAACCACTGGCCCAGGTCAACACGACTTGTGATAATGACAGTGAACATGAGTCTTTAGGAGACGGAACCAGTTTGATCTGGTCTGAGGTCGTTGACCTGAACCTCTACTTCCTGAGACCAGAGACCATTAGTGATGATGATGATGATGATGAAGATGATGATGAAGATGAAGATGATGGTGATGATGATGATGATGATGATGAAGATGGTGATGATGATGATGATGGTGATGATGATGATGAAGATGAAGATGATGGTGATGGTGATGATGATGATGATGAAGATGATGATGGTGATGATGATGATGATGAAGATGATGGTGATGGTGGTGATGATGATGAAGATGAAGATGATGGTGATGATGATGATAAGGCATTTATTTTCCCTGGCCCCACCGGGCCAGCTATTTATATTGATGATGATGAAGATGGTGATGATGATGATGATGGTGATGATGATGATGAAGATGAAGATGATGGTGATGGTGATGATGATGATGATGAAGATGATGATGATGATGATGATGATGATGAAGGTGATGGTGGTGATGATGATGGTGATGAAGATGATGATGGTGATGATGGTGATGAAGATGATGATGGTGATGATGATGATGATGATGGTGATGATGATGGTGATGATGATGATGATGATGATGATGATGATGATGATGATGATGATGGTGGTGGTGGTGATGATGATGATGATGATGATGAAGATGATGGTGATGATGATGATGAAGATGGTGATGATGATGATGATGGTGATGATGATGATGAAGATGGTGATGATGATGATGATGGTGGTGGTGATGATGATGATGATGATGATGATGATGATGGTGATGATGATGATGATGATGATGAAGATGATGGTGATGATGATGGTGATGATGATGGTGATGGTGATGATGATGATGATGATGATGGTGATGATGATGGTGATGATGATGATGATGATGATGATGATGATGATGATGATGGTGATGAAGATGTGACTCCTGACTGACTCGTGGTCGTCTTTCTCCACAGACTTCTTCTTCTTCTTCTTCATCGTCCCGTTCCGCTGCAGGTTGAACGTCCTCCGGCGCCGCCCGACAGGAAACCAGTCGTCGTTCCTCGCCGCGTCCTGACCTCCCGTCACCATGGCGTCCGCGCTGACCGGCTTCGGTAAGATGCTGCTGCGGCGGCGAGCGCTGGACTGCTCCGGCGAGGAGACGCGGTTCGCCCGCTGCCTGTCCACGCTGGATCTCATCGCCCTGGGCGTCGGCTCCACGCTGGGCGCCGGCGTCTACGTGCTGGCCGGCGAGGTCGCCCGGGAAAAGGCGGGGCCGGCCATCGTCCTCTGCTTCCTCATCGCCGCGCTGTCCTCCATGCTCGCCGGGCTGTGCTACGCCGAGTTCGGCGCCCGCGTCCCGAAGACGGGCTCGGCGTACCTGTACAGCTACGTGACGGTCGGCGAGATCTGGGCCTTCATCACGGGCTGGAACCTCATCCTCTCATACGTCATCGGTCAGTTGCTGCTGCTCGCCATGCTCACCCGTTCACCTCCTCACCCGTTCACCTCCCTCACCCGTTCACCTCCCTCACCCGTTCACCTCCCTCACCCGTTCACCTCCCTCACCCGTTCACCTCCCTCACCCCCTCACCCGTTCACCTCCCTCACCCATTCACCCGTTCACCCCCCTCACCCGTTCACCCCCCTCACCCGTTCACCTCCCTCACCCGTTCACCTCCTCACCCGTTCACCTCCCTCACCCGTTCACCTCCTCACCCGTTCACCTCCCTCACCCGTTCACCTCCCTCACCCGTTCACCTCCCTCACCCGTTCACCTCCCTCACCCGTTCACCCCCCTCACCCGTTCACCCCCCTCACCCGTTCACCTCCCTCACCCGTTCACCTCGTGCTGAGTGTTTGTTGTTGTGTGTGTTGCCACAGGAACGGCGAGCGTGGCGCGCGCCTGGAGCTCGACCTTCGACAACCTGGTGGAGCAGAAAATCTCCGGCTTCTTCAAGGCCTCGATGTCCATGAAGGTTCCTGGTCGCGTCCTCGCCGAGTACCCGGACCTGTTCGCCCTCATCCTGGTGCTGCTGCTGACCGGTGAGTCGACCGCTTCTAACCGGTTCTAACCGGTTCTAACCAGTTCTAACTGGTTCTAACCGCTTCTAACCGGTTCTAACCAGTTCTAACCAGTTCTAACTGCTTCTAACTGGTTCTAACCGGTTCTAACTGGTTCTAACCAGTTCTCACCGCCTTTAACTGGTTCTAACCGGTTCTAACTGGTTCTAACTGCTTCTAACTGCTTCTAACCAGTTCTAACTGCTTCTAACCGGTTCTAACCGCTTCTAACCAGTTCTAACCGCTTCTAACCGCTTCTAACCGGTTCTAACTGGTTCTAACCGCTTCTAACCGCTTCTAACCGCTTCTAACCGCTTCTAACCGGTTCTAACCGCTTCTAACCGGTTCTAACTGGTTCTAACTGGTTCTAACCGGTTCTAACTGGTTCTAACTGCTTCTAACCAGTTCTAACTGGTTCTAACTGGTTCTAACCAGTTCTAACTGGTTCTAACTGCTTCTAACCGGTTCTAACTGGTTCTAACTGCTTCTAACCGGTTCTAACTGCTTCTAACTGGTTCTAACCAGTTCTAACTGGTTCTAACTGCTTCTAACCGGTTCTAACTGGTTCTAACCGGTTCTAACTGGTTCTAACTGCTTCTAACCGGTTCTAACTGGTTCTAACTGGTTCTAACCAGTTCTAACTGGTTCTAACTGCTTCTAACCGGTTCTAACTGGTTCTAACTGGTTCTAACTGGTTCTAACCAGTTCTAACCGTTTGTAACTGGTTCTAACCAGTTCTAACTGGTTCTAACTGCTTCTAACCGTTTCTAACCGCTTCTAACCGGTTCTAACCAGTTCTAACTGGTTCTAACTGGTTATAACTGCTTCTAACCGCTTCTAACCAGTTCTAACTGGTTCTAACTGGTTCTAACTGGTTCTAACTGGTTCTAACCGGTTCTAACTGGTTCTAACTGCTTCTAACCAGTTCTAACTGGTTCTAACTGGTTCTAACCAGTTCTAACTGGTTCTAACTGCTTCTAACCGGTTCTAACTGGTTCTAACTGCTTCTAACCGGTTCTAACTGGTTCTAACTGGTTCTAACCAGTTCTAACTGGTTCTAACTGCTTCTAACCGGTTCTAACTGGTTCTAACTGGTTCTAACTGGTTCTAACTGCTTCTAACCAGTTCTAACCAGTTCTAACTGCTTCTAACCAGTTCTAACTGGTTCTAACCGGTTCTAACTGGTTCTAACTAGTTCTGGCTGGTTCTAACCGCTTCTAACTGCTTCTAACTGGTTCTAACTGGTTCTAACCAGTTCTAACGCTCAGCCCGTTACCTCTGTGGTTCCAACTCTTTCTCCAACTGAAACCAGAGTGTTTTATTGTTATTTCTAGTTTTAATAACAATCCCAGTAGAGTTGAGAATACTTTACCCTCCTTCAGCATCGTATCAACAACAACATCGTATCTCCTTCAGGAAATGCATTCTCTAGGTTTTAATGTATTCTGGGTTCTTATGTATTGTTTATTACAACAACATCGTATCTCCTTCAGGAAATGCATTCTCTAGGTCTTAATGTATTGTTTATTTGTTGCCCCCCCCCTCTCTCTTGCCCCCCCCCCTCTCTCTTGCCCCCCCCCCAGGACTCCTGGCCTTCGGGGTGAGTGAATCCGCTCTGGTCAACAAGATCTTCACCGGCATCAACCTGGTGGTTCTGGGCTTCGTCATCATCTCGGGATTCGTGAAGGGCGACGCCGCCAACTGGAACCTGACGGAGAGCGACTACATCGCCTTCAAGAACGGCTCCAACGCCAGCTCGCCGCCGCCGTCAGTCTCTTTCCTCTGTCTGTGTTGTTGTTGTTGCTGTTGTTGTTGTCGTTGTGTTGTGTAACGAGCGTTGTGTCTCTGCTCCTCCAGGACGCAGGAGGAGTTTGGCGCCGGCGGCTTCGCTCCCTTCGGCCTCAGTGGGATTCTGTCCGGCGCCGCCACTTGCTTCTACGCCTTCGTGGGCTTCGACTGCATCGCCACGACCAGTGAGTGTCTTCATCAGCTCATAACGCCGTTCTGGATTCTCTGCTCCGGCTTCCTGTCGGTTCAGAATCCTCCGTACAGTTACTCACATATTACGTCACGTAGCGTCCAATCAGCAGCTCTGGGCGTTCGTAAACAACGCCTCAGATACGGACAATCCGTTGTTTGGTCGGCGGTCGACCTGAAGCCAGTTTAGTGCGTTAGCAGCTGTGTTGAGTCGACAGCCAGGCTCGGCTGTACTGATGCTTAGCTCATAACCTGGTCCCGAACACAAAGCCCGGCTATGTTGAGCCTCCTTCGTAGTCCAGGCCTCTGTAGATAACCCTGACCTTGACCTTTGACCTTGTGGCCGTCTCCTCCAGGTGAAGAAGCCAAGAACCCGATGCGCTCCATCCCCGTGGGCATCGTGGCCTCGCTGCTCATCTGTTTCTTCGCCTACTTCGGCGTGTCGGCGGCGCTCACGCTGATGATGCCGTACTACGAGCTGAACACGGACAGCCCGCTGCCCGAGGCCTTCAGCCACGTGGGCTGGGCGCCGGCGCGCTACATCGTGGCCGTGGGCTCGCTCTGCGCTCTGTCCACCAGGTGAGACGGGACTAGTTTCTGTAGCTCCGTAGATCCCTCCGCCGCCGCCGCCGCCGGCCTCAGGCGTCTCGCTAACCGCTGTCTCTCCGTCCGCCAGCCTGCTGGGATCCATGTTCCCGATGCCGCGCGTCATCTACGCCATGGCGGAGGACGGGCTGCTGTTCCGCATCCTGTCACGCATGAACGAGCGCACCAAGACGCCGCTGCTCGCCACCATCGCCTCAGGCGTTGTGGCAGGTAAACGCACTGTTTTTAACCCTGTGTGTCAACACGTTGTTGTTGTTGTTGTTGTTGTTGTTTTGCTCCTGTGTAACCAGACACGTGCTCTCCTCCTCTCAGCTCTCATGGCGTTCCTGTTCGACCTGGCCGCGCTGGTCGACCTCATGTCCATCGGGACTCTGCTGGCGTACTCTCTGGTGGCGATCTGCGTCCTCATCCTCAGGTGAGCTCACGCGCCCTGAACGCTGCAGCAGCAGCAGCAGCAGCAGCAGCAGCAGGAGGTAGAGATGGGGAAGCTCAGGACAGGACTCGTTAGGAGTATATTTTTTTGGCTTTTCATGCCTTTATTTGACAGGACAGTTGAGAGTGTGACAGGAGGCAGAGATGGAGAATGACATGCAGTATAGGGCCGTCCGACGCGGGACTCGAACCGGGGCCGCCTGCAGCGAGGACTGTAGCCTCTACACATGGGGCGGGTGCTCTACCTACTGAGATAAACACCGCCCCCGTCAGGACTCGTTAAGACTCGTCAGGACTCAGAGATTAAACTCGTATCGTCTGGTTCTGTTGTTGAAGGAACGAGTCGATCCAGATCCAGAGCAGCTGCATTTACGGCAAAAGCACCGTCTTTACCTGAGTAGAAGTAAAAGTACCTGTGTAAAAAACGACTTAAAGCCCCAGTATGTGACATTTACCCCCATCTAGTGGTGCGGTTGCATGTCGGCACGTATTCATGCTGTTGCGTTTACGTAAACTCGGGCAGAAGTCAGAAAAACAACCGACGCTGCATGTAACAGGATAAACAAGCCTCTATGTAAAGAAACGGTCCGCCAGCATGAGTTGACAATATGTTGTCATGGTAACGCCGTGTTGTTTACCTCAGAGTCTTTCTCTCCGAGTAAAATAACATCCAGTTGGTTTACGGCGTCACTCACGGCGTCATTCAGGTGTCTGACTGCACCTGAAGGCAACATTCCTTCCTCACACCAGCTACACGGTGGTGACAGTTTTAACAGGCGCTGTCTGGAAAACTTTCTTCCCAGCATTCCTCCTGAGTTTGTGGTTAACAGCATTGAACCTAAAACATGGCATTCCTCCTGAACCCCCTGTATGTTTGTAACGACTTGTAACAACTCATTCCTCAGCATTCTTCTCCTGAAAGCGATATTTGATTTTTTTGAAGCCAGTAAAGTCCCATACTGTCCCTTGAAGTAAAAGTGAAAGTACAGTTTTTTTCCAACTTCCGAGTTGTTTAGAACGCAGCATTCCTCAGCATTCCTCCTGAGGGTCAGCATTCCTCAGCATTCCTCCTGAGGGTCAGCATTCCTCAGCATTCCTCCTGAGGGTCAGCATTCCTCAGCATTCCTCCTGAGGGTCAGCATTCCTCAGCATTCCTCTGTGGCTAACCCCCCCCTCTCGCTCCCCCAGGTACCAGCCCGGCTCGCTGACCTCGCCCAGCCAGATGGAGAAGCTGATGGAGCAGGCGGAGGGGGAGAAGCTGGCGGTGAGCGGCAGCGGCGGCGACAGCGGCGACGAGTATGGCGTGGAGGCGGAGGAGCGGCCGCTGCGCGAGGCCTTCACGCCGCGGCTGTTGTTCGTCCCCAGCGGGAAGACGCCCACGCAGACATCAGGGACCATCGTCTACGCCACCACCGCCATCATCTGTGAGTCTCAGCGCGGCGGTGGCGGGGGGGTCGGGGGGGGTCAGAGGTCAGAGGTCAGAGACTAACCCAGATGTTCCCGTTGCAGCGGTTCTCATCACCGTGCTGTGCGTGGTGCTGGCCAACTGCCTGCCGGCGCTGCTGGACGGGCAGCCGGCGGTCCTAGTGCCCGTCCTGTTGCTGCTGCTGCTCTGCACCGTCTGCCTCGTCATCATCGTCCGCCAGCCGCAGAGCAAGGAGGCGCTCACCTTCAAGGTAACGCACGCAACCCTAACCCTTGGTTATGTTGGGTCAGAACCATGTGGCTAACCCCCCCCCCCTCGCCCCCCCCAGGTGCCCCTCCTGCCCTGGCTGCCCCTCTTCAGCGTCTTCGTCAACATCTACCTCATGATGCAGCTGGACCTGGGGACCTGGTGCCGCTTCACCGTCTGGATGGTCATCGGTACGTCTGGTTCCTCGCGCTGCACCGCCCCCGCCGTCATGTCGTCGCCGTAGTAACCTCTTTTGTTGTTGTTGTCGCAGGCTTTGCCATCTACTTCCTGTACGGGATCCACCACAGCAGCGAAGCCGCCAACCGCTCGTCTCCTCGTAGATACGAACCGGCGCTGCAGAGCAAGAGTCCCATCTACAGAGGAGCGCCGGACGACAGCGACCTGGAGGCAGGAAGCAGCCCCTGATGCCCCGATACCCCCCCCTGATACCCCCTGGACCTGGACCTGGACCTGGACCTGGACCTGGACCTGGACCTGGACCTGGACCTGGACCCGGACCTGGACCTGGACCTGGACCTGGACCTGGACCCGGACCCGGACCAGACCAGACCACCACACACATGTTACCTCTGATTGGAGGCTGATGAACTTGACAGACTTGACAGAACATCTGGAACATCTGGAGACATGAATTAACCCTTTAACCTCTAACATGCTGTCAACGAACCGACCAATCGGTTCTCTCCTTCCCGTCTGAAGCCGTTACCTGGAAACATGTTACACTTGAGCTGTTGTTTATTACTGAGACGAAATATAACAAAGTCTTAGACTCATCGGTCCATTAAAAACACTACCCCATCCCATAATAGTCCTAACACGATCTGAAGTGAGTTAATGTCGTGGCCTTTGGTTCAGACTGAACCAGGAAACAGGAACTCAAACACACGCAGGTGTTTCTCCTCCCGGCCAGTTCATCTTCATCTTCATCTTCATCTTCATCATCTTCATCATCTTTATCATCATCTTCATCTTCATCATCGTCATGGTCATCGTCATGGTCATCGTCATGGTCACTACACCTGTTTCCTTGTGAAAAGACCAGCAGGTTTTCGTCACAAAGGTTCTTGTTTAGTTTCAATTGAAACTTGTTCTTTTATTTTTACTGCTGTGTTTCACGTTTTCTCCTAGAACTGTTAATATTTAAATGTTTATAGTATTTGTTGGTCTGGGATAGTTTTGTTTGTGTTTTTGTTTTTGCCTTTTCATATCGATCTCTAATTGTAGATTTTCATCTCTTTTAACCTTCTGTTGTACAGGTTGTTGACTTGTTTGTTTTTCTTCGTCCCCAACGGTTTAATCTGTGGGCGAGTAACGACCTCTTCAAGCTGGTCTCTAAATTGTGTAATTGTAAAAGTTTTCTAACCCCCACCCAGAGTTATTATCTAACTTATTGTTAATAGCAGCGTATCGTTTGTGTAGAAAGTCTTTACTGTAGCGTTTACAGTAACTGTTCAAAACAAAGACCTGGAGAGAAACGGGACGATGAGGAGCCGTAGACCTGAAGACCTGAAGACCTGAAGACCTGAAGACCTGAAGACCGCCATGATGCTGCTGCACCGACATCATCACCTACGGGTGTGACATCATCACCTACGGGTGTGACATCATCACCTACCGGTGTGACATCATCACCTACGGGTGTGACATCATCACCTACGGGTGTGACAGACCTTTCTCTCTGTGGAGGATTTGGATCCAGCAGCTACGACCTGGTGTCTGTAGACGGTCGGATCGGTCTACGACCTGGCGTCTGTAGACGGTCGGATCGGTCTACGTCCCGGATCGGTCTATGTCCTGGTCGGATCGGTCTACGTCATGGTCGGATCGGCCTACGTCATGGTCGGATCGGTCTACGTCCCGGATCGGTCTACGTCCTGGTGTCTGTAGCCGGTCGGATCGGTCTACGACCTGGTGCCTGAAACGGCTCGGTGGCTGGTTCCCTGTGGGTCGGTCAGCGACCTGGTGTCTGTAGATGGTCGGATCGGTGGCTCACATCTCTGCCTTCATGGCCTTTCCACGGATCGGACGACATCTCCCACCCTGTCACCGTCGTGTATAAAACGTATTTTCAGTATTTTTTTCTTTTTCTTTTTCTTTCTTTTTTTTAATAAAACATGATTCATGCCGACAGCGACTGAAGCCTGTGTTGTTTCCAGAGACGGCGTGGTCGTCTTCCCGCCGCAGACGCCGTGACTCACTAAAGGAACATGCCAACAAGTTTCAGCACGACTTCAACCTTCAGGCTGTTTCTCTGTTTGCGCCACAAATAAAAGCTCAACCTTCACTCAGAACAACGTGTTACAGTTAATCCTACAGTTAAACACCTAGAAATCTGCCACTTGGCTCAAATGGTTAGAATGTGTCGTAAGGAGGAAACAAAGTCCCATTGTTGCCGTTTCATTCACTTCTCACTGAGATTTCAACTCAGTTCAAATAAAAAGCACGGGAACAGACCTGGTGCCTAATAAGAACTCGGTGGCTGGTTCCCTTTAGAAAATCAGGTCAGTAAAAACAAATAGAAACACATATAAATAAACACTTTAATCTGGTTATTAGTAATGTGATGAGGCGTTGGCTCACATCTCTGCCTTCAGCCCTCGTGCCTTTCCACCATCGCCATGACGACATCTCCCACCCTGTGTTTTATATTGTACATACGACCGTCGTGTATAAAATGTATTTTCAGTATTTTTTTCTTTTTCTTTTTCTTTCTTTTTTTTAATAAAACATGATTCATGCCGACAGCGACTGAAGCCTGTGTTGTTTCCAGAAGTCTTGTGTATTGGTGCGTAGTTTTTGATCTTCCCTGATCAATGATCATGATCATTTTTGGAGAAATTACGCCGTGACTCACTAAAGGAACATGCCAACAAGTTTCAGCACGACTTCAACCTTCAGGCTGTTTCTCTGTTTGCGCCACAAATAAAAGCTCAACCTTCACTCAGAACAACGTGTTACAGTTAATCCTACAGTTAAACACCTGAAAATCTGCCACTTGGCTCAGATGGTTAGAATGTGTCGTAAGGAGGAAACAAAGTCCCATTGTTGCCGTTTCATTCATTTCTCACTGAGATTTAAACTCAGTTCAAATAAACACAGAAAAGCTAACAGACTGAACAATCTCTTCCTCCAGACTCTAGAACCAGCTTCATGTCATTACAGTTAATAAGAACCGTATAATATATAATGTGTATAATAACCATTTAGAAAATACAGAACTAATAGTGCAGTAAAAACAAATAGAAACACATATAAATAAACACTTTAATCTGGTTCATTAGAACTAATGTGATATCTGACACACAGCCATCTTAAGCCCCGCCCACTTCTCCACCCGTCAGGCGCTGGCTTGATCTATTTCCCTTTATTTGTAGGATGCACTTTGTTTATATTTGTGTTGCCTCCTTTATCTGAATCTGTTTCCCTTGGCAGGAAATGTGCAACATAAACACTTCTCCTTCTTCTTCTTCCTTCGTTAACGTCTCCACGGCGACTTCCCGTCCGTCTCGTCCTGTCTCTTGTGTAACGTCTCAACATTTCAACATGAAGCCGCTCCCTTCACGTCTCGCTGCAGCCTGTTCTCCACACGGTGTCGCCCTCTGCTGGTCACACTCAGTATCACACCCACTGTTCACCTGACGCACACACACACACACACACACACACACACAGTATGATGCTACTACAGTGTGATGGAGTACAGTGTTGTGTTGTGTTGTGTTGTGTTGTGTTGTGTTGTGTTGTGTTGTGTTGTGTTGTGTGTTGATGTTTCCAGTCATTTCTTATTGATGACTCTGATCAGTCGACTTCAGTCACGTTGGGTTTAAATCAATTATTTACAGGTTGTGTAACGTGATGACAATGCACAGTTTAAATGTTAAGATTCACAAGGTAAACACACAGACAGGAAGTAGCTGCACGCTGAGGCCGAGGCTCCTCCTCCTAAAGGCGCTGATTTGATTTGATCAACTTTATTAACAGTCCACCAGAACAATAGTACAAGCTCATCCACACAACACACAAACACACAACACACAACACATCAATTACAGACTCAACGATACAGACTCGTCCACATTCGTACATATGAACAGGTGAGTCTGTGTTGTTGGACGAGACGCTGGCGCTCTGCAGGAGACGCGTCCTGCAACGTCCTCCTGACCTCCGGCTGCTGAGTCAGGTGCAGTCACACCGTCAACACACTGTTAAAGGGATAGTTCAACATTTAGTCAAACTGTCCCATCACCATAATCCCTATAGTCATAGCAGGAGGTTCGTTACCTTTAATTGTCGGTGCAAGCTATTTTTAGAACGGTGGAGCAGAGCCGTGAGCTGCTCAGAGCTACGCTACGGAGGCTCATGGGATTTCTTGGTTTCCCTCATCAAACTCATCAAATACACAATCCAACAACTCCACAACGCTCTGGTGGACAAGTTGTGACCTGCACATTCACCACGCTATGAGATAATAACACAACGTTACCACACAGAGTTGTTTTAGAGGGAAACACAGAGACTGTTGATGAACAACTGTCCCTGAAGGCAACGTGCATCAGAGGTTTTACATGAATTTCCCTCTAAAACAACTCTGTGTGGTACATACCACAATCTCCAGGATGCTGCCTTCAAAGCCAGTCGGGAAAAAAGACAAATGACAGGATTATTTTTTTATTCTTTTATTTTAAAATATAACACAGAAGAGTAAAACAAAAACAAATAGAAACATAACATATTCTCATGAAATGCAGATTAATATTTGTTTTAGTATTATAACAATATTAGATGATAATATCAATATTTTGTCTTGAAATCTCTTTTTTTGCACAAGACACATTATGATTTAATTTCTTACGGAAAAAAAACACGTCCTAAAACCTTCTTTTTTTAACTCAATAGTCAAACTAGTTTCATAAATGATGTGTGATGTCACTGAGGGTTTGGTTCAGACAACACGGATTAAAAACACCAACACACAGTTATATGATAATAAGTTCATTGTGTAACTGTAATAAAGTAGCCGTCGCTTTGTGTTGTATTGTTCCTTTAGTGAACAACATTAATCTGACAAACACAGTTGTTGCTTTACACTCTGGTCGTGTGTTAGAGTTAAGATCGGTTCTCTCATCTCAGCTTCATTTAATAAAGTGAAGGTGAAAAACCTTCAACAACTTCAATAGTAAAACTTTATTTATTATCCTAATATATATATATGTAAAAGCTGCTACACATTTCACAGTGCAGTGCTCCTGTTTACGAGGAGTCCCTGAATGCAGCACATGTTATAAGCTGCTGTGAAGCGGCTGCTGCTCCAGTGACGTTTGGAGCTTCGACGCCGACACGTCCTCGTCACTGATCCTGGATCCTCACTTTTATTCTCTTGGATGTTTTGCTTCTCAGATCTTTTCACCGTGACGACCGTCCGTCCAGTTCACAGTTTGTCCTGAGTGAACCTGTTGTCTGCGCCTTTCTAAAAGTTTCCAGGACTGGGCAGAGTGTGTGTGTCTGCAGAGCTGCAGCTGAGGAGGTTGTGTGTCTGCAGAGCTGCAGCTGAGGAGGTTGTGTGTCTGCAGAGCTGCAGCTGAGGAGGTTGTGTGTCTGCAGAGCTGCAGCTGAGGAGGTTGTGTGTCTGCAGAGCTGCAGCCATGCAGCAGGAGCTGCTGTTCAAGGTGCTGGTCATCGGGGACCTGGGCGTCGGGAAGACGTCCATCATCAAGCGCTACGTCCACCAGATCTTCTCGCAGCACTACAGAGCCACCATCGGCGTGGACTTCGCCCTGAAGGTCCTGCAGTGGAACAACGACACGGTGATCCGGCTGCAGCTCTGGGACATCGCAGGTCTGTCCCTCCGTCTGTCCCTCTGTCTGTCCTCAGAGACAGTCTCCTGTGTTCTAGTCTGTAACAACGTCTCTGTCTCTCTGTCTGTCCTGGTGAGGTTGCTCACCCTGAGCTTTTCCTCAGTGGATGTGAGGGTCTGAGGACAGAGGATGGTGTTATTATGGGATGTGAAGCCCTTTGAGACAAACTGGTGGTAACAACAGGCTGTACAGATAAAACTGTCTTGTCTTCTATCAGAGAACTAGAAACTATAACATATATAAACTCTCTGACTTCAGGACTCTGAGACGTAAACTTTGGGTTTTCCAGTGTGTGTGTGTGTGTGTGTGTGTGTGTGTGGACCTGGTCCCTCCCTGTCAGTTGAAGCCTGCGTGAGGAATGTGGATCTTGTGCCTGGCTGTGACTCCACGGATCCCATGCTCATAATATCAGTCACATGACACACACACACACACACACACACACACACACACACACACAGAGATTATCTGCATGTGAAAGCGTCTTCAACATGGACATGTGTGTGTGTGTCCCAGGACAGGAGCGCTATGGCAACATGACCCGTGTGTACTACCGGGAGGCGGTGGGCGCGCTGGTGGTGTTCGACGTGACGAGGGCCTCCACGTTCGATGCCGTGCTCAAGTGGAAGGACGATCTGGACTCCAAGGTCAGACCGGTTCACTCACCTGGTTGTCCCGTCTCGTCTCGTCCCGTCCCGCCTTGTCTCGTCTTGTCTCGTCCCGTCTTGTCTCGTCTTGTCTCGTCCCGTCTCGTCTTGTCCCGTCTTGTCTCGAGTGTCATCTGTAGCTTTGGTGGCGTTTGAAGAAGAAAAGTTCCACTTGCTTTTTTGGCTCTCCAGCACTCTAGCGATGATGTCATCACTCTGACCAAATGCAATACACACTCATTGAAAAGTGTGACATTTGTCAGAGTTCCGACGCCTTCATGTCAAATGAATCATCTCAGGGTGCACTCACACAAGGCAATCGCACCGTCCCCAATCTCGTTTGCTCCCTAAAGTCTGGATTCTATTGCTAGAGTGAGTGCAAGTGTTCCGTACCTGAGCACGGCACAGCACAGACCAACTGGCCTTAGTGTGAGTGCGCCCTCATAGTGTGAGTTTTATGATGGCAGCGTGTGTAACGTCTCTCCTCAGGTGACTCTGAACCATGGGAGGCCGGTTCCAGCCGTGCTCTTGGCCAACAAGTCGGACCAGCTGGGCTCCCAGACGCCCAAACTGGACTCCTTCTGCAGGGACAACGGCTTCGTCGGCTGGTTCGAGACCTCCGCAAAGGTACGAGACCTCTGCAAAGGTTCGAGACCTCAGAAAAGGTACGAGACCTCAGAAAAGGTACGAGACCTCCGCAAAGGTACGAGACCTCTGCAAAGGTACGAGACCTCAGAAAAGGTACGAGACCTCTGCAAAGGTACGAGACCTCTGCAAAGGTACGAGACCTCAGAAAAGGTACGAGACCTCCGCAAAGGTACGAGACCTCCGCAAAGGTACGAGACCTCTGCAAAGGTACGAGACCTCCGAAAAGGTACGAGACCTCTGCAAAGGTACGAGACCTCCGCAAAGGTACGAGACCTCTGCAAAGGTACGAGACCTCCGCAAAGGTACGAGACCTCTGCAAAGGTACGAGACCTCTGCAAAGGTACAAGACCTCCGAAAAGGTACAAGACCTCTGCAAAGGTACGAGACCTCTGCAAAGGTACGAGACCTCTGCAAAGGTACAAGACCTCCGAAAAGGTACAAGACCTCTGCAAAGGTACGAGACCTCCGAAAAGGTACGAGACCTCCACGATGGTACGAGACCTCCGTGATAGTACATACCTCTGCAAAGGTACGAGACCTCCACAAAGGTACGAGACCTCCACGATGGTACGTGGTCTGTGTGTTTACAATTCACAAAAACAATGTAAGCGTATGTGCTGCTCACACTCAGTAGAGTTACGCAATGAGGCAGCGTAGTGTGCGTAGCCTCCGCCACACACACACCATACGGGGAGAAGAGGCACCTCTGAAATACCAGACGGAGAGTGGCTTCTACGGCCGCTCTACAGCCCGGGGTTGATTTTAAAAATGTGAAGTAATAAGCTAAGTAATCTCCGTTTTAACGCCGTTACATGTAGTTACATGAAAGCCTGGCAACAACCAGCTGCTTATGGAGAGTTCACAGAGAAGCTTCACTGTTCACGTGTTCCTGCTGCAGCCGTTTGAAGCTGAACCTTGTCTTTTCATATCAGACGAGTCCGTGTCCACACACATTCCCACGTTTTCAACGTGACCGTCACAGATTTCAGACAGAATCAGTTCACTGGCTCAAAGTGCAGGATTTCACTGTCATTAGTCACATTTATCTGCTCATTCTTGATGATAACTGTAAATATCCTTTGCCATGGGGGGGGATATGAACTTAAATAATTCTTGCTCATCATTGTTGTCATCGGTGGGGGGGGTGCAGGGTGATAAAAGATGTATAAAACCAAACATATCTAGAGCGCTACAGCAGCCATGTGGACGGAAGGCTCTTCACAGCCTCAGCTGTAGGGGAGCATGGTTGGATCAACACATAAAGTTCTAGGCAGGTTATATTGTTCAACGGATGGATGAAGTAGTGTCCCAAATTGCCGCGTAGCAACACAAATCAGTTTTTTCCGGTTTTCTATCAGATTATTATTATTATATCATCATTAGATGAAGCCTTCCCGTGTTTGTGCTTGTCCGACCCTAAACCGTTTCCCTTCAAATATTTCCAATTGAGACCCCATGTGTTTATGTTGTGGAGCAGTGCGTCTCTGAATGCTGCGGAAATGACTTATTAGACACTACTGTGTAGGCTGACAACCAGTGAGTACTGTTCTCTGATTACTCGTTGGAAACAGCTGTAATAACGTGCTTCGGGTCCTGAAATGTTTGTAATTTCTCTGGAAAAGGATGGTAGATTTGCAAGACAACACAGGTGCTGCCAAGACTGTTTGGAAAATCGATAGGTTGGCAACACTGCGCTCTGCTCTCTTCTTTCACGCTCTTGTGGGGATCAGGGGGCGGAGGACCAACTTTGACCGGTCTCGGATCACTGAGCCTGCCCCTGCGGGCCAGGCAACATGGGACAAGCCGAGATCAACGTCATCTTGCGGAGGTCCGGAGTAAAAATCAAAGCACCCCTCCTGCTGCGGTGGCTGTTGAATGTCTGGACACTGAGCTTCCAAACCGTACATTGAGTTTCAATCAAGATTCCAGCTCAGCAGCAGACAATTTCAGCGGCGGCCGTCTCTAAACTTGTGCAGAATAAAAACCTGTTTTTTGACAAAATTGAGACCCCCCCCAGATTTTGCTTTTGAGTCTTTCAGGGGGGTCGAGGGGTTAATCGGGGGGGTCCGACCCCCCCAAACCCCCCCGTATTTCGCACACTGGATATGAACTTAAATAATTCGATTTATTGCTCATCATTGTTGTCATCGGTGTTTTTTGCTGCATGTGTTGTGATCAGATGCTTCATTAAATGTGAGTTGCTCGCGGCCGATGTGGACAAACGCTTTCCTCCCGGGCATAACATGCACTTCACATGTAAGTTCTTCCCCTTTCTCTCAACGATGGTGAAGTAGTGTTTATACCGTAAAACTTCAAATAAGCGCCGAGTCCCAAATTGCCGCCGGTCACAATTAACCGCCGGGGGTAGCAAAAATATTTTTTATATTAAATGCCCATCCCAAATAATCGCCCGGTCAAACATTGTTTCCTCTCATCCGCACTTCAGCACCTCCTGTACAGTGTCAGCTCGGCTCGGCTCGCTCCTAAATGACTTATTAGAAGTAGCGTTAACAACCTGCTGTTCTCTGATTACTCATACGCGTATTTAGGCTACGCTGCATTATTAAAAAAAAGAAAAGGATGGTGGAGCAAGACAACACAGGTGCTGAAGTGAGGGAGAGGAGTGGAGAGACTGGGCGTCCGCTGGGTTGTTGCAACTTGTGGCGGATCAGGAGGGGCGGAGGACCAACATGACGGGGGGTCTCGGATCCGTAGCCTGTGCGGGCCAGGACCGCGGAGGTCAGCGAGACCAAGGACTGCGGAGGTCAGCGAGACCAAGAACGAGTCTGCCATGGCTGTAATGTCTGGCTGTAATGAAACACATCGTTCCAACGCTGCCTGCCGCCACGGAGCCTCTCTTTCCCATGCAGGCTGAAGGCTTTTCTTTTTGGGGGGGGGCCCCGATTTTACTAACGGCAACACAAGTCATGTTAGTAACGGAAACGGCGTTAGTAACGCTGGATAAAGTAATTAATTAGATTACCAATTACAGAGGAATGTAACGGCGTTATGTAATTGCGTTTATTCTAACGACGTTTATTCTAACGGCGTTAGTTAGTGGAGACCTCCGCAAAGGTACGAGTCCTCCGCAAAGGTACGAGTCCTCCGCAAAGGTACGAGTCCTCCGCAAAGGTACGAGACCTCCGCAAAGGTACGAGTCCTCCGCAAAGGTTCGAGACCTCCGCAAAGGTACGAGACCTCCGCAAAGGTACGAGTCCTCCGCAAAGGTACGAGTCCTCCGCAAAGGTTCGAGACCTCCGCAAAGGTACGAGTCCTCCGCAAAGGTACGAGTCCTCCGCAAAGGTACGAGACCTCCGCAAAGGTACGAGTCCTCCGCAAAGGTACGAGACCTCCGCAAAGGTACGAGACCTCCGCAAAGGTACGAGTCCTCCGCAAAGGTTCGAGACCTCCGCAAAGGTTAGAGACCTCCGCAAAGGTAGGAGACCTCCACAAAGGTTCGAGACCTCCGCATGGTGGCGCTAGAGAGTTATATTTCACTGTGTCTCCTGGTGGTGGCGCTAGAGGAGCAAACAGCCGAGGTCAACCAGGCAGAAGGAATGTCGTTGTGTTGTTGGACTGAGCAGCGGTGCTTTGTCTTTTGTCTTCCTGACAGGAGAACAGGAACATCGAGGAGGCGGCTCGCTGCCTGGTGGAACACATCCTGAACAACGAGGAGAGTCCCGTTCTGGAGCGAGAGCCGGGATCGCTGGTCCTGTCCGGATACACTCACACCACCAAGGACCAGCTCCACTGCTCGTCATGTGCCAAGTGGTGACTGTGGACCAGGACTTCACCGCTGCAGAGACCAGTCTGGCTCAGGGACAGTTTGTTAAGACAACAGCATGCTGCAGCCCAATGGGACACCTGGCTTCACACGGCGCTCATATTTAGTTTTTTTAATTTAACTTAAAGCAACAACAAAGAACTCTGAACCAGATGAAACTGGATGTAACTGGTTTCTGCTGATGTCTGTTTGACCTACGACAAACCAGGCCGTCAGTGGAAGACAAGCTGTTTCTAAACAGTCCAATTTGGGTCGGACCACCGGACGAAATGATTCACGTTACTCAGCCTGGAGGAGACGGTTCCATCGGACCGGAGGAGACGTTCCACCGGACCGGAGGAGCCGGTTCCACCGGACCGGAGGAGACGGTTCCACCGGACCGGAGGAGCCGGTTCCACCGGACCGGAGGAGACGGTTCCACCGGTCCGGAGGAGACGGTTACACCGGACCGGAGGAGACGGTTCCACCGGTCCGGAGGAGACGTTCCACCGGACCGGAGGAGCCGTTCCACCGGACTGCCAGGACCGCCAACACCAACACAGAATTAAAGTTCTCTGTAGCTGCTTTAACATGAGACGTGTGTGTTCTTAGTTTTCTTTAACTCCACATTACAATGAATATTTCACATCTATGGTTTGTTTGTTTGATCCATTGAACTTGTACAGACTAAAGTATTTAACATGTAAAGTAAAAGAGCTCACACTCCCAGGACTTCATGTGTCTCTGCGTCTCTGCTCGACTCTGTTGCTCTGAACGTATCCAACATCAAGACAGCTCTCACTGCTCCGTGGGCTTTGAATTTGAATTTATTTATTCAGGGTTGTCCCTTGAGATGAATCATCTCATTTTCGAGGGGGTCCTTCCACAAAACAGGTTAAGTAAGTACAAATGCATTGGAACACTTTACAGGACTTACATACATACATTGCTATCATCATTAGTTTTTCCTTATCATTATAATTTGTATTTTATTTTAACTTTTTCCTCACTCTATGTGAACTTAGGGGTGGACCCCAGGAAGATTAGTAGCTGCTGTGCAGCTGCTAATGGGGATCCAATTAAATACACAACTCCTTTACAACTGGTCTTCCATAACGTGTCCAGGTTTTCTCTGCAGTGTGGACAGAGACATGTCCTCAGCACCTCCACGTCATTTCTAAGCCCTTAGTAAAGAAATGAAGACAGATTGACTCTGACCTGCTTCTTACTGTTTTAATCCAAACTGAATCTTTGTATCTTAGGGACGACGGTCAGACAGAGAAGAAGAAGTTCACAGAGAAGCTTCATTGTTCATGTGTTCCTGCTGCAGCCGTTTGAAGCTGAACCTTGTCTTTTCATATCAGACGAGTCCGTGTCCACACACATTCCCACGTTTTCAACGTGACCGTCACAGATTTCAGACAGAATCAGTTCACTGGCTCAAAGTGCAGGATTTCACTGTCATTAGTCACATTTATCTGCTCATTCTTGATGATAACTGTAACGCTAAAGCCCCCCCCATTCATCCAGTAGAAGATGAAATTATCTATATATGAATGTTATGAAATAAAGTTACAGATGACACATTCACTTCACATTTTGGGTTTCCCGTTCTGTTGCTGCTGCTGCTTTGTTTCCCTTTTTCACTCTGAAACTGTAGAAGAATCCAGCGTAGCGTTAGTCCTGTTGCCATGACGTCAGCTCTTCATCAGCAGCTGTCATCACAGGTGCAGATCAGCTGATGGCTCAGCTATTGGGGAGTTGCTTTCAGAGCCGCTATTTAAACTGCTCTAGCCCGACGTCTCCTCCCTCGCTGCTGTTTCCATTGCTGCCCCCCCACCCCCACCCCCACCCCAGCTCCTCCCGTCATCTGTTATGAATCCGGTCCTTGTATTCATGTTAGTTGCTCTGCTCTGTCTGGGTTTCTCTGCTGCCCCCCTCCCTGCTGATGCCCTTGGTGGCTCATGAAGGGCAGGTCTCAGGAGCAGGGGGTCCCAGAACAGTATCATACCGCCAAATAAAACTATGCAAGTAAATACATATTTTGACATAGTGGTCCTGACAGAACTACAATAATACACTGATACTGATGAAAATATTGAAAAAGAGAGTTTCACATTTAACTTTATGTCTTTAGGAGATCATTTCATCTTCCACTGGATGGACTGTTCACATTAACACAATTCAATTCAATTCAATTCAGTTTATTTGGTCAGGAGGGACCGTGCACATCAATACATTTAAAAACAAAATGCAAATGTGCCCAAGTGTAGCTACCAAGCTAATTTCCGTCGGTAGTCCCCCCAGCTAAAATATAAAAACAAACAGGTTAAAAAAAAAGACAAATACAATGTTTTAGAGAACAAAAAACTGCAGTCGTATTCACATAATAACACATTTTACAATACATTACAGTACAATACAGTAGCAAAGTTAAGCAGTAAAGTGCTGGAGTGAAGTTTAAAGTGATACTAATTAAAGTGCTAGAGTTGAGATTCTAAAGTGCATGCTCAAACAACAACAGCACACCAACAACAACAACAACAAAGGAAAATAAATAAATAAATAATAATAATAATAATAGGGAGGAGGATGGAGATGGAATGGGTTGCAGCAATGCAAGTCCAGGTCATGTGTATTGATATAATTATGTTGTATGAGAGTTAGTGCCAGTTGTAGGTTAATCAGTCGGTGGGGGTGGGGCCAAATAAGGAAAGGAAAGGGAAGATAAAGAATGGGACAAAAAGAAAATGAAATAAGAAGAGAGAGAGAGAAGGGAAGAGAAAAAAAAAGAAAATCAGTTAGTTACATAAATAAATAGTAGTCCAAGAAGTGATGATGTCATGTCATCACTTCTTGTATTACAACATGGTTACAGTACCTTCGGCACAGTGACAGCGTATTGTTACCATTATAACATGATTAGACAATAAAGTGACATAGTGACATTAGTTCGTTATCAGAGATCGTGATTGCAGTTTTGATTACCTAACAACCACTTCTTTAAGTTGTTTTTGAATGCGGCGTATGTATTACAGTCCCTTATCATAACAGGTAAGGTGTTCCAGATGCGACTGTCTGCCCCTGTGAGGTGCGTCTGAGTGGGATTACACAGTCCCCTCTGGTGGGGGCCCTGCTTGGATGGCTGACGTTGTCATTCTGTTTGACATAGACAGACAGTGGGGGCGGTGCTAGACATTTCAATATCTTGAATATTGTGCAGGCATTTTTAAAAGTTGTTAAGTTTTCAAAGCTAAGGAGATCATACTTTTTAAGTATCTGACAATGGTGATGTGTTACTGTTTTTTGTCCAGTATTTTTATTGCTCATTTGTACAATGACTCCACCTGGTTGAGAACAGTTTTGGTAGTAAATGACCAGTTAGTGAACCCGTATTCAATGTGAGATAAAATCATTGCATGCATAAAAACTCTGGCTGCCTCGGTTGTCAATGACGACCTGATTGATTTAAAATTTGCAAGGTTAAATTTCACTGTTTTCGAGATCTTGTTTACATGGTTCTTGAAGGAGAGGGTGGGATCTAGAGTTACTCCTAGGTACTTGAACTTGCTTACAAGAGCAAGTTCTTCTCCTCCCAGGAAAATACCGCATTGAGTTGTGGCCTTTAGTGTTTTGGAGATGTACATGCAGACGTTTTTTTTGGTATTGAGACTTAGACATGATTTCTTGAACCAGTCGTAGATGTGGGTCAGTTCTGTTGTAAGAATATGGGCGGTCTCTTGGATTGTTTTAGATTATGCTAATATTACTGCGTCGTCTGCGTATAGTTGCATATGAGTGTTTTTGCATGCAAGTGGCATATCGTTGATATAAAGAGAAAAAAGTATCGGCCCAAGTATCGACCCTTGCGGGACCCCCATTTTGCACTTGAGGTGTGGGGATTTAATCCCTTCCACAGCCACACACTGCTTTCTGTCGGCTAGATAAGATTTTATCCACATGGTAGCCTTTTCTGAGAAATTAAAAAGAGGAAGTTTGTCTATCAGGACCGCATGATTCACCGTATCAAATGCCCTTTTCAAGTTTAGAAAAACCGCTCCAACATATGATGTCCTATCAAGACTGTGCCTGTTTTTTTCTAAAAAAAAGATTAATGGCTGTCTCTGTTGAATGGTGTTTCCAAAAACCAAATTGTGCGGGGTCCAACGGAGTATGGCCCACATTTAAGTGGTCTGTGAGTTGGGTTAGTAGCCATTTCTCTATCACCTTGGAGGTGGCAGGGAGGATGTTGACAGGTCTATAGTTATTCATTCTGTCCTGTCTCCAGACTTGAAGATAGGGTTAACTATGGCCATTTTCCATGAGGATGGTGCTACAGCTTTGCATATGGACAGGTTCATTTGGTGGGTGATGGGACCAACAAGGGAGTCTTTATAAGTTTTCAGTAACATGGTATTAATACCATGGACATCCTTGGTTATTTAGAGAGCCAATGATGTCGACTACCTCACCCTCTGTGATGGGTAGAATGTTAAACATTGGTCCTCCACCAGTGGCGCCAGCCCCCCGGCTGCCATCGCTGGCGGAGGACCCGCCCCCCTGCGTTGACCTGCCAGCCATCCTGAGGTCGGCTGGTCCCCCACCAGCAGCGCCAGCCCCCGGCTGCCATCACCGGTGGAGAGTGCACCCCCAGCTCTTGACCCATCTCAGGGTGGGTCGGTCCCCCACCAGCAGCGCCAGCCCCCGCCCGGCACCGCCGGTGACACACATTTGGTCCGGGGGGGTTAGGGTTTCAGCATTCACACGGATCAGATCAGCAGTGCTTCAAATACAGACTTATTTAATTGTTTTCTGAACAGTTTCTCCTGGGGGGGCTTCACCACCAGAGGGACATTACAGACCAGCAGGATGGAGGGATCTGGATGTTTGTTGGTGTGGTATCCATGACAACCATTATATGGACAAATCCTGCTGCGTGGACCCCCCGTAACTCAGAGAAGGAACGGAGGACTCTGAAAACTCTCACAGCTCTTAGTCCACATGAGGAGGAGGAGATGATGAGTGACATTTTCTTAGGTGAACTATCCCTTTAACCGTGTCCCATCACCACAACAGTGATAAGGCTTGTTGTGTTACAGTCACCGTGATGTAGGAATGTTGGGGCGCATGGCGTCTGTCCGACTACCCATTTCTCCGACTTTAGCAGCCCTAACCCTTAACCTTAGCCTTAACCTTACCCTTACCCTTAACCTTACCCTAAACCTAACCCTTAACCTTACCCTTAACCTTACCCTTAGCCTTACCCTTAACCTGACCCTTAACCTAACCCTTAACCTGACCCTTAACCTTACCCTTAACCTTACCCTAAACCTTACCCTTAACCTGACCCTTAACCTTACCCTTAACCTAACCCTTAACCTTACCCTTAACCTGACCCTTACCCTTACCCTTAACCTTACCCTTAACCTTACCCTTAACCTGACCCTTAACCTTACCCTTAACCTAACCCTTAACCTTACCCTTAACCTGACCCTTACCCTTACCCTTAACCTTACCCTTAACCTTACCCTTAACCTGACCCTTAACCTTACCCTTAACCTTACCCTTAACCTGACCCTTAACCTGACCCTTAACCTGACCCTTACCCTTACCCTTAACCTTACCCTTAACCTTACCCTTAACCTGACCCTTAACCTTACCCTTAACCTTACCCTTAACCTGACCCTTAACCTGACCCTTAACCTGACCCTTACCCTTACCCTTAACCTTACCCTTAACCTGACCCTTAACCTTACCCTTAACCTGACCCTTACCCTTACCCTTAACCTGACCCTTAACCTTACCCTTAACCTTACCCTTAACCTTACCCTTAACCTTACCCTTAACCTGACCTTAACGCTGTAGAATGGGCAGTCGGAGAAATGAGCCGTCGGACTGACACACACACACACACACACACACACACACACACACACGCACGCACGCACGCACGCACGCACACCCACACACACACACACACACACCGAGGTGGAGGACCAACTTCTGCTTTAAGACGCCCCCCCCCCCCCCCCCCCCCCCCGGACCGAGCAGCGGCCCAATCGCCTCGCGCTCAGTCACCTGATCCATGTGCTGCCATTTTACAATTTACACCGACTTTGACTGGGGGTTGGGGGGGCAAGAGGAGACTGGTCTCTCAGCCCTGACGGGGGGGGGGGGGGGGGGGGGCAAGAGGAGACTGGTCTCTCAGCCCTGAGCTCAGAAACACAGAAATACAGGAACTCAGCCTTCGTGAGCGAATCGTTGGAGAGCGGAGGTTGGAGCATCAGCACGGAGGGGGGCAGCGAGGGGGGGCGGGGAGCAGCGAGGGGGGGCGGGGAGCAGCGCAGGGGAGGGGGAGAGGAGCATCCGGGTGTCGGAGCGCCGCACGGATCCAGATCCAGATCCAGAGAGGCTGAGGAGGAAGAAGAGGAAGAAAGGACGATGCTGTTTTCTACCGTCTCCAGTCCGGAGGAAGCGGAGCGGGTCTGATCCTGGTCCTGATCCTGATCCTGATCCTGATCCTGATCCTGATCCTGGTCCTGGTCCCGATCCCGGCCGCCTGTCTCCATCCCGGGCGTCCTTCAGGCTGGTCTGATGACACGGAGCTGCTTCTGGTTCTGGTTCTGATGCAGATCTCATCCTGCTCTGAGGGATTTCTATGTTTTGATCTATTTATTATTGGATGTATTCGAGCTGTTGGACGTAAAGCAGGTCGGGGTTTTGATGATGATCCGTTCCTGGATGTGACCGACTGATGCTGATTTGGCCGCCGCATGAATTCTCCCACCGGGTCCTGGTCTGTGAACGCTGCTGTCCTCCTCCTCTTCCTCCTCCTCCTCTTCCTCCTCCTCCTCCTCCTCCCCCCGCTCAGACGGATCCTCGCAGAGGACACTACCCTCCTCTCTGCCGATAGAGACATTTTGATCGTCCTCCCCGTTTCCCCCATCGCTCCGCCGGCCTCCTGCTCATCTTCCTCCTCCTCCTCCTCCTCCTCCTCCTCCTGCTCCTGCTCCTCCTGCTCCGGACCATGTCGGGCCAGTCTCTGACGGACCGGATCGCCGCGGCGCAGCACAGCATGACCGGGTCTGCGATCAGCAAAGCGGTCTGCAAGGCCACGACGCACGAAGTCAGCGGCCCCAAGAAGAAACACCTTGACTGTAGGTTGACATCCCATAGTCTCACTGTACATGTGTCGGCTGCATGCATGCATCAAGCTACAGCGTCTTTCCTCACAAAGGAAAGGAAAGCTTTTACAAACAGCATCCACTCCCCCCCCCCCCCCCCCCATCCGGTTTGCAGCCTCTTTAATTAAGCTCCGTTACATTCCCTTAGACCGGGATGCGATTTACGCAGTCAAGTCCATCCAGAGGCTGTGGATGTGAGGGGGGGGTGGGGGGGGCAGTGTGTGCATGTCATTCAGGGGAAATAGGCCACTCACTCTGGTTCAGGCTAATCATATTGCAAACAGCCGCTACAGTGCAGGCCTATTCATTATGAACGCCACCGCCAGCAGCAGCAGCAGCAGCAGCAGCATTAACATTAACAGCAGCAGCAGCAGCAGCAGCAGCAGCAGCATTAACAGCAGCAGCAGCAGCAGCAGCAGCATTAACAGCAGCAGCATTAACAGCAGCAGCAGCAGCAGCAGCAGCAGCAGCAGCATTAACAGCAGCAGCAGCAGCAGCAGCAGCAGCAGCAGCAGCAGCATTAACAGCAGCAGCAGCAGCAGCAGCAGCATTAACAGCAGCAGCAGCAGCAGCAGCAGCAGCAGCAGCAGCAGCTCCATGGACTACAAGGCTGTTAATGCTGCTGCTGCTGCTGCTGCTGCTGCTGCTGCTGCTGCTGCTGCTGCTGCTGCTGCTGCTGCTGCTGCTCCAATGGCTCCTCTGCTTCATGTGATGCTGCGTTACTATCATTACTGGATGTGTCGCTGCTGTGGGTCCAGACCAGGTCGGTCCAGACCAGGTCGGTCCAGACCAGGACGGTCCAGACCAGGACGGTCCAGACCAGGTTTCTCTCAGAGAGGATTCCTCCTCCATCACCTGCTGATTCTACTAATAATTATTAGCCTCGCTGGCTTTTCTGCCTCACTATAATTACTGCTGTGGTCAATAGGAGCTCAGGTAATCAATGCTGCTGCTGTCAGTCAGACTGAGACAGAGAGACAGAGGGACAGAGGACAGAGGGACAGACAGAGAGAGATGTGCATGTAATGACTGTAAAACTGGTAGAATTACTCCTCCATTCTCCTGAATGGTGGCCACCAACTAAAGGCTCATTCTGTAGGTTTTCACTAGTGTTTATTTTGGCTCCATTGTCACCATCAGAGGAAAACCAGGTCCAGCTCCAGGTGCTAAAGACAGATGATAATAATAATAATAATAATAATAATAATAATAATAATAATAATAATAATAATAATAATAATCAGGTTCATCAAGATATTGGCGCCATTACTGGTCCGTCACCGTGCCGACATCCCGCTGCAGTTTCTATGAACATATTACTGCTGCAGTTATTAAACGGTAGAAGGTCGTCGACCTCCTTCAAGCAGCTGTGAGTCACAGCCTGAATGTCACTCATCTCCAGGGTCACACACAGATTTGATCAAATCTCTGAGCACTTACATGAGAAATTTACATTTGTCCAGTCGGTGACATGATGTCATACGTTTACCTCTGCTCTCAAGGACGATGACATTTCACTCCTTTATTCTGACCCAACTGGTGACACGAGGCTGGTAGCGCTTTGTCTCCATCCAGGACCAGAACATCCAGCTGCTCTTCAGGTCGGGGACAGAGGCTCTGATCCTGAGTCAGCTGGACGGACTGTGGGTCAGTGTCAGGTCTGAGTCCAGATCCGTGTTTGGCTTTTCTCCTACTCAACGTTAAATGGGCTCATGAAGAAGGGTTGTAAACAGTGACGGACATCTGGTCTGAGGACAGAGCAGAAGCAGCTCTGCAGCTTCCTCCAGTCCAGAGACATGGTCCATCAGAGACATGGTCCATCAGAGACATGGTCCACCTGTCAGGCCTGGGACGGACTGGGACGGACTGGGACGGACTGGGACGGACTGGGACGGACTGGGACGGACTGGGACGGACTGGGACGGACTGGGACGGACTGGGACGGACTGGGACGGACTGGGACGGACTGGGACGGACTGGGACGGCCTGGGACGGACTGGGACGGACTGGGACGGACTGGGACGGCCTGGGACGGACTGGGACGGACTGGGACGGACTGAGACGGATTGGGATGGACTGGGATGGACTGGGACTGCCTGGGACGGACTGGGACGGCCTGGGACGGACTGGGACGGACTAGGACAGACTGGGACGGACTGGGATGGACTGGGACGGACTGAGACGGACTGGGACGGACTGGGACGGACTGGGACGGACTGGGACGGACTGGGACGGACTGAGACGGACTGGGACGGACTGGGACGGACTGGGACGGACTGGGACGGCCTGGGACGGACTGGGGTCCTGTTCACATGAACCACCGTCTCCTGGGATTGGCTGCAGATATTGTGTACAGGTTGTGGTGCAGGTTGTGTGCAGGTTATACTGGTGTAAATATACTTTATACTGGTGTAAATATACTTTATACTGGTGTAAATATACTTTATACTGGTGTAAATAAGCTTTATACTGGTGTAAATATACTTTATACTGGTGTAAATAAGCTTTATACTGGTGTCAATAAGCTTTATACTGGTGTAAATATACTTTATACTGGTGTAAATATACTTTATACTGGTGTCAATAAGCTTTATACTGGTGTAAATACACTGCCCGTCACACATTCTATATAATATAATATAATATATTTTGTTGGACCACCTTTAACTTTGATTACAGCATCGTCTGCTGTGGCGTCGTGGCGATGAGCTTCTGTGATGTCACAACATTCATTTCCGTCCAGATCATTTTTGTAAGATTGTCAATGGGGTGAAGGTCACGTTGGACCACATGATGGTTCCCCACTATCCTTCCAGTGTTTAATAACGTGTTGGACAGTTCTTAAATCTCTTTAGATGTTTGATTTGCTTGATGAATGTCAATAATTTGACCTTGTGAAACAGAACAACATCTTCTCCTCCACCACAGGACGCGTCTTCTGACACGGTGGTTTAAGAAATGAGACGCATCAGTTAGGGTTCAATAAGCTGAAACATAACCATCCAATGGGAGGCTCTGAAACATAACCATCCAATGGGAGGCTCTAGAACATAACCATCCAATGGGAGGCTCTGAAACATAACCATCCAATGGGAGGCTCTAGAACATAACCATCCAATTGGAGGCTCTGACCTATTAGCTTCGTTAAATCCAAATGGTGACTTTTTTTTTTGGACGGGCAGTGTATATATGATATAATAATATGAGCTCTGACTCTACTTGTACATTTGATCAGGACGTGTCTGGGAAGCGTTTCGGTGACTTTGCACGTTGTTTCAGACTGAACTAATACTTGGCTTTAAATGAAGGGAGGATGCTGTAGGTTATGATGTGGATGTTGTAGCGTGAAGCTCTGACAGTCGCTGCAGCCATAATTCATGGGAATCAAAGCTGCCTGAGTCGATAAAGAGTATAATCAATGCTGTTGCAGGTATTAGCAGCTGTGTGTGTGTGTGTGTGTGGGGGGGGGGCAGGATTTTAACATTTGCTGCAGTGAAAAGCCTTTCAGAGTTAATACACCTGTAACTCTGCGTTGATGCTTCTGTCAGCGTCTCCATCACGTTGCTTTTCTTTTCTGTTGTCAAACTAAACTAAACTTCTGATTGTCATGACCCTCGGGTCTTCCCTCTTCCCTCCGCCCACCCTGGTATCTGTCCCTTGAGGGGGGGGTACTGTCATGACCCTCGGGTCTTCCCTCTTCCCTCCGCCCACCCTGGTATCTGTCCCTTGAGGGGGGGGTACTGTCATGACCCTCGGGTCTTCCCTCTTCCCTCCGCCCACCCTGGTATCTGTCCCTTGAGGGGGGGTACTGTCATGACCCTCGGGTCTTCCGCCATTAGTGGCCCGGTTTTCTGTTCTGTTTCTGTTGTTTTGGACTCTTGGTTTCTGTGTTCCCCTGTTAAGTCTGGTTCCTGTTTTATTTTGAAGGTCTGTGTCTTGTTCTAGTTTCCTGTTTTAATTTGTAGTCCTTGTCTTGTCTTCCTGTGTTTTCCCTTCTCGTCTCCTTGCACACCTGCCCTACGTTTCACCTCGTTAGCCCTGCCCTGCTCCTTGTGTGTCTCCACCAATCAGGTTTCTTTGCCCTCCTGTCTCCTCACCTGTTGCTTGTTGGTTTGATTAGTTCTGTTGTATTTAGTCTTGTGTTGCGTTCAGTTCCTTGTTGGATTATTGTTGCTGTTGCTGTCGTTGTTTCCTGTCCCTGTCTGTTAGTTGTTATTAAAAGAAACTTAAGTTCTCAAGTCCGCCAGTCTCCTGCATTTGGGTCCTCCTTCTGCCTACTTCGTGACAGAATAATCCAACCAACAATGGACCCAGCAGAGCTACGTCTTTTTGAGGATAAGGTTTCCCTTTTCGAAAAGCCCGCTCGGTCCAACAGGCCAGTTCAAGAGCTCTGGTTTAAAGACAGGCTGTTTAAGCCACCTTGTGCCTCCCGTTTTCTATGCCTGTGCTGTCAACCCTCCTGAGGCCTGGGGAAGCACCTCGGCCTCGGCCTGGTGAGGAACAAATCACCCCCGAATTTCTCCGGCAGGTTTTGAAGAGGCTGCAGCCTGCCTGGCTCCCCAAGGCCCCAGCCTCCCAGCAGGCCTGCTCTCCGGGGAGAACCTTTTCTGGGGCACCCTGCTCACCAGCCCACAGCCCTGCTATGGGGAAGCGGCCTGGCAATTCCCCTTCTCCGGCTGGGCTGCAGCCTGCTGGCTCCCCGGCTCCAGCCTCCCAGCAGGCCTGCTCTGGGGTGCCTCACCAGCCCACAGCCCTGCCCCGTGCCTTGCCGGCGGTCCGGCCGACGCCTGCTCCACGTTCCTCGCCGGCGGTCCGGCCGACGCCTGCTCCACGTTCCTCGCCAGCTGTCCGGCCGACCCCGGCTCCACATGCCTCGCCGGTGTTTCAGCCACCTCCAGAGCGGCAGTTACCCCTGCGCACCATTCCTGTTCCAGCGTCGGGGGTCCCGGCAGACGCCACTCCAGATTCCTGTGTCCAGTAGGAGGTCCGTCCTGCACCCGATTCCTGTGTCCAGTAGGAGGTCCGTCCTGCACCCGATTCCTGTGTCCAGCAGGAGGTCCGTCCTACACCTGATTCCTGTGTCCAGCAGGAGGTCCGTCCTGCACCCGATTCCTGTGTCCAGCCGGCCGAGTTCCCGGCTCTTGATTCCTGTGTCCCACAGGAGAACTGTCCTGCTCCGGTTTCCGGTGTCCAGCCCCGTCAGGCCCCCCCAGGCCGCCCTCCAGAGCCCCCGTGCCTGTCTGCTCGGCCTCCTGGCCGACCCCCTGAGGTCCCCTGGTCTCGTCCTTGGTTCCCTCCTCCAGGCCCCCTCCGCCCACCCTGGTTGGGACATCTGGCATCTGTCCCTTGAGGGGGGGGTACTGTCATGACCCTCGGGTCTTCCGCCATTAGTGGCCCGGTTTTCTGTTCTGTTTCTGTTGTTTTGGACTCTTGGTTTCTGTGTTCCCCTGTTAAGTCTGGTTCCTGTTTTATTTTGAAGGTCTGTGTCTTGTTCTAGTTTCCTGTTTTAATTTGTAGTCCTTGTCTTGTCTTCCTGTGTTTTCCCTTCTCGTCTCCTTGCACACCTGCCCTACGTTTCACCTCGTTAGCCCTGCCCTGCTCCTTGTGTGTCTCCACCAATCAGGTTTCTTTGCCCTCCTGTCTCCTCACCTGTTGCTTGTTGGTTTGATTAGTTCTGTTGTATTTAGTCTTGTGTTGCTTTCAGTTCCTTGTTGGATTATTGTTGCTGTCGCTGTTTCCTGTCCCTGTCTGTTAGTTGTTATTAAAAGAAACTTAAGTTCTCAAGTCCGCCAGTCTCTGCATTTGGGTCCTCCTTCTGCCTACTTCGTGACACTCATCTTGGTTTTTGCACAATCCCACGACTGCTGAATCTTAAACACAGATCATCAGTTTTTTATTCCGAAGGGTTTTAATAAATAAAAACAGTCTCAGACTGAAGTAAAAACTGATCCTGGTTCAGTCTGAACAGGCTGTGAGACTCAGGTCCAGCACCAGCTTCATTATTCACATTATGAGTTCATTCATTTTATGCTGACGGTGAGTTAAAGGGATAGTTTACCCAAAATTCAAATTTCTCTCATCATCTCCTCCCCCTCATGTCGACTAAGAGCTGTGAGAGTTTTCAGAGTCCTCCGTTCCTTCTCTCAGTTACAGGGGGTCCACGCAGCAGGATTTGTCCATAATGGTTGTCAATGGACACCAGGTTTCTTCGTCCAGAAAGACACACCAACAAACATCCAGATCCCTCCATACTGCTGGTCTGTAATGTCCCTCTGGTGGTGAAGCCCCCTCATGAGAAACAGGAAACAGCGGTGAAACCTGCTGTCTTGTCTAATCCGCTGCTATGTCCCAGTTTTGTCTCATTCCTTCTGTCTCTGTCCGTCCTCCAGACCTGATCCACTGCACCAACGAGATGAACGTCAGCATCCCCCACCTGGCCGACACGCTGCTGGAGCGCACGGCCAGCAACAGCTGGATCGTGGTCTTCAAAGCGCTCATCACCACACACCACCTCATGATGTACGGCAACGAGGTGAGACGCCACCTTCATCTTCATCACTAGCTCATCTTCATCACCACACACCACCTCATGATGTACGGCAACGAGGTGAGACGCCACCTTCATCTTCATCACTAGCTCATCTTCATCACCACACACCACCTCATGATGTACGGTGCAGGTTTATTAGTTTGTCAGTTCACTATGAAACAGTCACTAGACTGAAAACTAAAGAATGAAGCAGGATCTGAGACTGGATGAGGAGGAGGAGGAGGGGGGAGGGGGGGGGGGGGTGAAAAAAAATTCAACACAGGACTTGATGTCGTCAGCAGCAGCAACAGACGAGACATTGACCCTTTCCCTCTGTCGTCTTTCCAGAGATTGATGCAGTACCTCGCCTCCAGAAACACGCTCTTCAACCTCAACAACTTCCTGGATAAAGCTGCACTACAAGGTAACACAACTCTAACACAACTAACCCACTACAAGGTACTTTAATTGTAATTGATTGTTTATTTGTGTGAGGACAGTGCACCTTAATGAACAGTTGCGCCGTGACGTCCTGTAAGTGTGGCGGCTGTAGCTCAGAGCTAGTTTCCATCCGCAGTCCTCACATTAGAACAGACAGACAGACAAACCACAGAGCACAGGTGGTAATAACTCTAAGAGTAACAATGGAAGAGAAGACGGCAGGTGGCGATGCCACGCATCTGAACGCCGCGTGGCATCTGAACGCCGCATGGCATCTGAACGCCGCACGGCAGCTGAACGCCGCGTGGCATCTGAACGCCACACGGCAGCTGAACGCCGCACGGCATCGCCACCTGTACAGACACACTAGGATGCAGAGTGTTAGCAGCGCTAACTGCACAGACAGACAGTTAGACATTTAACCTGTTTGAAAATAGGACGAAGTGATCAGTGTCTAACTGCCCCCCCCCCCTGCAGCCCCCCCCCCCCTCCTGCCCCCCCCCCCCCCCCCCCCAGGTTACAACATGTCAACGTTCATCAGACGCTACAGTCGCTACCTGAATGAGAAAGCCATGTCTTACAGACTCGCAGCGGTGGACTTCACCAAGATGAAGAGAGGGTAACACACACACACACACACACACACACACACACACACACACACACACACACACACACACACACACACACACACACACACACACACACACACACACACACCATGAGCCTGTGTTTATTACATGATAATAACATGTGGTTTTGTGTTTGTTTTTTGCCGGTTGAAGGTTTCCATCATTAGGGGTTTTAGTTTCTGTAATGACGTCACATTTTATGATTAAACCTTTGTGGTTATTTATAGACACTCATGTAATTAAACATTCAGTAAATAAAAGGCTGATATTGTTAGTGAAGCAGAAAAGAACCTGTTTGTTGATCTGTGTGTGTGTGTGTGTGTGTGTGTGTCTGTCTCCAGGGCCGACGGTGTGATGCGCACCATGAACATAGAGAAGCTGATCAAGACTCTTCCTGTCATTCAGACGCAGCTGGACGCACTGCTGGACTTCCAGGTAAACATGTTACTGAGTCTGGTCTGAAACATCTGGGTCTATAACCTAAACATCTGGGTCTATAACCTGAAAATCTGGGTCTATAACCTAAACATCTGGGTCTATAACCTGAACATCTGGGTCTATAACCTGAACATCTGGCTCCAACCTAAACATCTGGGTCTATAACCTGAACATCTGGGTCTATAACCTAAACATCTGGCTCCAACCTAAACATCTGGATCTAACCTAAACATCTGGGTCTATAACCTAAACATCTGGGTCTATAACCTGAACATCTGGGTCTATAACCTGAACATCTGGGTCTATAACCTGAACATCTGGCTCCAACCTAAACATCTGGGTCTATAACCTGAACATCTGGGTCTATAACCTAAACATCTGGCTCCAACCTAAACATCTGGATCTAACCTAAACATCTGGGTCTATAACCTAAACATCTGGGTCTATAACCTGAACATCTGGGTCTATAACCTGAACATCTGGGTCTATAACCTAAACATCTGGGTCTATAACCTAAACATCTGGATCTAACCTAAACATCTGGGTCTATAACCTGAACATCTGGGTCTATAACCTGAACATCTGGCTCCAACCTAAACATCTGGATCTAACCTAAACATCTGGGTCTATAACCTGAACATCTGGGTCTATAACCTAAACATCTGAGTCTATAACCTAAACATCTGGGTCTATAACCTAAACATCTGGATCTAACCTAAACATCTGGGTCTATAACCTGAACATCTGGGTCTATAACCTAAACATCTGAGTCTATAACCTAAACATCTGGGTCTATAACCTAAACATCTGAGTCTATAACCTAAACATCTGGGTCTATAACCTAAACATCTGGGTCTATAACCTGAACATCTGGGTCTATAACCTAAACATCTGGGTCTATAACCTAAACATCTGGATCTAACCTAAACATCTGGGTCTAACCTAAACATCTGGGTCTATAACCTGAACATCTGGGTCTATAACCTAAACATCTGGGTCTATAACCTAAACATCTGGATCTAACCTAAACATCTGGGTCTAACCTAAACATCTGGGTCTAACCTAAACATCTGGATCTGACCTAAACATCTGGCTCTAACCTAAACATCTGGGTCTATAACCTGAACAGCTGGCTCTAACCTAAACATCTGGATCTAACCTAAACATCTGGGTCTATAACCTGAACATCTGGGTCTATAACCTAAACATCTGGGTCTATAACCTAAACATCTGGATCTAACCTAAACATCTGGGTCTAACCTAAACATCTGGATCTAACCTAAACATCTGGCTCTAACCTAAACATCTGGGTCTATAACCTGAACAGCTGGCTCTAACCTAAACATCTGGATCTAACCTAAACATCTGGGTCTATATCCTGAACATCTGGGTCTGTAACCTAAACATCTGGGTCTATAACCTAAACATCTGGATCTAACCTAAACATCTGGGTCTAACCTAAACATCTGGATCTAACCTAAACATCTGGCTCTAACCTAAACATCTGGGTCTATAACCTGAACAGCTGGCTCTAACCTAAACATCTGGCTCTAACCTAAACATCTGGGTCTATAACCTAAACATCTGGGTCTATAACCTAAACATCTGGATCTAACCTAAACATCTGGGTCTATAACCTGAACATCTGGGTCTATAACCTAAACATCTGGGTCTATAACCTAAACATCTGGATCTAACCTAAACATCTGGGTCTAACCTAAACATCTGGATCTAACCTAAACATCTGGCTCTAACCTAAACATCTGGGTCTATAACCTGAACAGCTGGCTCTAACCTAAACATCTGGATCTAACCTAAACATCTGGGTCTAACCTAAACATCTGGATCTAACCTAAACATCTGGCTCTAACCTAAACATCTGGGTCTATAACCTGAACAGCTGGCTCTAACCTAAACATCTGGATCTAACCTAAACATCTGGGTCTATAACCTAAACATCTGGGTCTATAACCTAAACATCTGGATCTAACCTAAACATCTGGGTCTATAACCTGAACATCTGGGTCTATAACCTAAACATCTGGGTCTATAACCTAAACATCTGGATCTAACCTAAACATCTGGATCTAACCTAAACATCTGGCTCTAACCTAAACATCTGGGTCTATAACCTGAACAGCTGGCTCTAACCTAAACATCTGGATCTAACCTAAACATCTGGGTCTATAACCTAAACATCTGGGTCTATAACCTGAACATCTGGGTCTATAACCTAAACATCTGGGTCTATAACCTAAACATCTGGGTCTATAACCTAAACATCTGGGTCTATAACCTAAACATCTGGCTCTAACCTGAACATCTGGATCTAACTGTGTGTCTGTTGCTCCTCCAGCCGAACTCCAACGAGCTGACCAATGGCGTGATCAACACGGCGTTCATGCTGCTCTTCAAAGACTCCATACGGCTGTTTGCTGCGTACAACGAGGGCGTCATCAACATGCTGGGTAATGGTCAGGTCGTCGTTATGAGCAGTATGGAACCCCCCCATCACCCCCCACCACCCACCCTACTGACGCCACTCAATCCTTCTTTATGGGGAAATCAATTTTTACTTCCACTATCTCTCAGAGTTCGATTACAGACCATAAAGAACATTCATTATTTCATTCTGGAGCCAGTGGGGAGGAACAGCTGTGAAGTTCATTAAATGATTCATTACTTAATTATCTGGATTCATACAGTGACTGGGAGTCTATGAACAGTTTCATCCCTGGGGGGCCCGGCCTATCAGGACGAACCAATACCAGACATGTTTATCATTCTACATCTCTATTTGATAATAACAGCAGATCAAGACCCCTGCTTTAGGAGATCATTACATCTTCCAGTGGATGAACTGTGGTGGGGGGGGGTTAGTGATGAGGGTGGGGGGTTAGTGATGAGGGTGGGGGGGTTAATGATGAGAGTGGGGGGGTTAGTGATGAGGGTGGGGGGTTAGTGATGAGGGTGGGGGGTTAGTGATGAGAGTTGGGGGGTTAGTGATGAGGGTGGGGGGGTTAGTGATGAGAGTGGGGGGGTTAGTGATGAGGGTGGGGGGGTTAGTGATGAGGGTGGGGGGGTTAGTGATGAGGGTGGGGGGGTTAGTGATGAGGGTGGGGGGTTAGTGATGAGGGTGGGGGGTTAGTGATGAGAGTTGGGGGTTAGTGATGAGGGTGGGGGGTTAGTGATGAGGGGGAGGGGGGGGTTAGTGATGAGGGTGGGGGGTTAGTGATGAGAGTGGGGGGGTTAGTGATGAGAGTGGGGGGGTTAGTGATGAGAGTGGGGGGGTTAGTGATGAGGGTGGGGGGGTTAGTGATGAGAGTTGGGGGGTTAGTGATGAGGGTGGGGGGGTTAGTGATGAGGGTGGGGGGGTTAGTGATGAGAGTGGGGGGGTTAGTGATGCTCTTGTGTTGATTGTGATCTTCTGATACACAGAGAAATACTTTGACATGAAGAAGAACCAGTGCAAAGAAGCGTTGGAGATCTACAAGACGTTCCTCAACAGAATGACCAAACTGTCCGAGTTCCTCAAAGTTGCAGAGGTAATGTCCGTCCGTCCGTCCTGCTGGTCATCGTCCCCGTCCCGTCCCCGTCCTCGTCCTTGGAGGAGACTCCGTTAGACGCATAGACTGTAAAAAGAATGGACGTAGCATCCGTGACGTCACCCGTTGGTTTTGTGGAGTCGTTTTTGTGCCTCAAATGTGCGGTTTGAACAGCGCCATGTTGGGATTGGCCGGCTGAGACCCCGCCCACTGGCCTCGAAGCAGCCTGTCTCCAGGCCGCTCCGGACCTGTCACTCAACGTTTCCGCGCCCTGATTGGCCAGAATCTAATCCTAATAACAGTAAAACGGTAGAGTTTAAACCCCCCCCCCCCCTCAGAGTGTGTGCGGGGGTAGAAACTATCAATTGAGACCAAAAACCTCCACGGTACCAGGCTGTAAACATGTTGTTTTAAGCTGTAAAGTCTGTTTTAACATGGGGGTCAATGGAGAGCTGCCCCCCCCAGAGAAAGAAGAGGGAACTGCAGCTTTTTGAACGCGGAAGTGAGCTTCACTTCAGACCGACAACTGCCCCCTGGGGTAAACGCCACTTTTATCCGTCTGGAGCAAAACTCAACAGCTCCTCTTGTTCCTCTCTAGTTTTACAGAAACTTTGAATGGTTTTCTAACTGGACCTGAACCTGTTGAGAGTTGCTCCAGACACCTGAACCCAGGGACCTGGTCTACGGTCGACCCCCCAACCTGAACCTGACCGTAGATCAGCGTCCGGCGGGTTCTTCTCCCTAACCTTCCAAGTTCTTTCTGCATCTAGATGTTCCTCCTGTTTCTGTCTCTTCATCCCTGACCTGGGGAGGGGGTTCAAGTTTCTGGTGTAGAGGGGTCCGGTTGGGTCCATTTGGGTCCGGATGTATCCGGTTGGGTCCGGTCGGGTCCATTTGGGTCCAGTTGGGTCCGGTTGGGTCCGGATGGATCCGGTTGGGTCCGGTTGGGTCCATTTGGGTCCAGATGGGTCCAGTTGGGTCCATTTGGGTCCATTTGGGTCCGGTTGGGTCCGGTCGGGTCCATTTGGGTCTGGTTGGGTCCGGTTGGGTCCGGATGGATCCGGTTGGGTCCGGTTGGGTCCAGTTGGGTCCATTTGGGTCCATTTGGGTCCGGTTGGGTCCGGTTGGGTCCATTTGGGTCCATTTGGGTCCGGTTGGGTCCATTTGGGTCCATTTGGGTCCGGTTGGGTCCGGTTGGGTCCATTTGGGTCCGGTTGGGTCCGGTTGGGTCCGGTTGGGTCCGGTTGGGTCCGGTTGGGTCCATTTGGGTCCGGTTGGGTCCATTTGGGTCTGGTTGGGTCCGGTTGGGTCCGTTTGGGTCCGTTTGGGTCCGGTTGGGTCCGGATGGGTCCGGTTGGGTCCGGTTGGGTCCGGTTGGACCTGGTGTAGAACCCGGTGCTGCCTGTTCACCTGCCTGCACTGCATGCCACAGCAAGCTCTTCTTCTCTACCTCTGTCTCTGTCTCTGCTTCATTCCTCCCTGTTGTTGAAGACGTGGTTGTCCCCGGTAACGAGGCTTCACAGTGAACATGGACACTTTGTCACCGCGCCATCTTCAAAGGCTTTCTCACTGCTTGGTTTCGCTCCCATTTGGAAGAAGGTTTGGGATCTCCATCCAAAGAAAAGACAAAAGAAAAGAAAAAAAACAGAGACTAACGTTGACTTTAAAGACCCATTCATTGACCTGTCGAACTGATGTGTGTCTGTGTGTCTGTGTGTTTGTGTGTCTGTGTGTCTGTGTGTCTGTGTGTCTGTGTGTCTGTGTGTTTGTGTGTTTGTGTGTTTGTGTGTCTGTGTGTCATTGTGTGTCTGTGTGTCTGTGTGTCTGTGTGTCGTTGTGTCCCTCCCTCCTTGTTGTGTTCAAAGTCAACATTAGTTGAGTGTTTCTTCCTTTTGGATGTTTGTACCTGGCTCAGTCATGTGACCTGTTGTTGCCCTTTGACCTTTGACCTCAGCATTTCATTTCAACCCAGTCTCCAGATCTCAGTGTGTGTGTGTGTGTGTGTGTGTGTGTGTGTACTTATAAGTGTGTGTGTGTACATATACTGTATATATAGGTGTTTGTGTGTGCGCATGTCCCTCCTCCTCCTCTCTTGTCTTTTCTTTGTTTTCTTTTCCAGTCACTGCATGAAGTAATGAATGCTTGGGTTTGATTCTTCTTTCTCTACCTCCTCCTCTTCCTCCTCCTCCTCCTCTTCCTCCTCTTCCTCCTCCTCCTCCTCCTCCTCCTCCTCCTCCTCCTCCTCCTCCTCCTCCTCCTCCTCCTCCTCCTCCTCCTCCTCTTCCTCCTCCTCCTCCTCCTCCTCTTCCTCCTCCTCCTCCTCCTCCTCTTCCTCCTCCTCGTCCTCCTCTTCCTCCTCCTCTTCCTCTTCCTCCTCTTCCTCCTCCTCCTCTTCCTCCTCTTCCTCCTCCTCTTCCTCCTCTTCCTCCTCTTCCTCCTCCTCCTCCTCCTCCTCCTCCTCTTCTTCCTCCTTTACTCTGTGGTCTGTTGGGTTTTTTGGTTTGACTCCTTGTTTTATTATTATACATTGGGTTTATTTTTATTTTGCCTCCCCCCCCTCCCCCACCCCTCCCTCCTTTTTTGTGACACAGCGAGTTGGGATAGATCAGGGCGACAGCCCCGATCTCACACAGGTCAGTCTACATCTCATCTCAATCAGTCAATCAACCAGTCAGTCAACCAGTTTATAGATCGTCAAGTCAATCCCATAATGCTTCATTCTAAAAGCTCCCGTTCCCTACTCACCCTACAGACCTGCCGTCCTCCTCCTCTTCACTCTCCTTAACTCCTCCGCTTTGTCTCCTTTTCTATCTGAACAGAATCTAGAATAGAGAGGAAACTATAAACGTCAGTGCAGGCATTTCATTTTGTTCTCGTATCTGAACCTTTGCAGAGTAAATTTGACTCTGAGGTAAGAGTTGAAGACTCTGGAAGAGTTAAACACTCTGGAAGAGTTAAAGACTCTGGAAGAGTTGAAGACTCTGGAAGAGTTAAACACTCTGGAAGAGTTTGGAAGAGTTAAAACTCTGGAAGAGTTAAACACTCTCTGGAAGAGTTAAAGACTCTGGAAAGAGTTGGAAGAAGACTCTGGAAGAGTTAAACACTCTGGAAGAGTTAAAGACTCTGGAAGAGTTGAAGACTCTGGAAGAGTTAAACACTCTGGAAGAGTTAAAGACTCTGGAAGAGTTGAAGACTCTGGAAGAGTTGAAGACTCTGGAAGAGTTAAAGACTCTGGAAGAGTTGAAGACTCTGGAAGAGTTAAACACTCTGGAAGAGTCGAAGACTCTGGAAGAGTTAAACACTCTGGAAGAGTTAAAGACTCTGGAAGAGTTGAAGACTCTGGAAGAGTTGAAGACTCTGGAAGAGTTGAACACTCTGGAAGAGTTAAACACTCTGGAAGAGTTGAAGACTCTGGAAGAGTTGAAGACTCTGGAAGAGTTTTGAAAGCAGCATTTCTGCAGCCAACTAAAGCTTTTTATAGCCTCACATTTCTATTTTAAATGTCCATTACCAGGGCTCCTTCAGCATTTGTCTGAATTTTACCCATGATTCAAAGACTTGTGGTTCTAATAAGTCAGCCGCCTCATGCAGCAGGTGTTTTGCCCTTTATGAAATCCTTCTCCTGAAAAGATAGCGTCCCTTTGCACCAGCTGTGGGGAGAGCAGTGAATGGTTTCTACTGAGTAGGTTTCTGCTAATATGACTTGGATAGGTGTACATAATGCCATCATCAGTACTGCACATCATGCTACAGGCTTCAGACACATCCAGTCCTGTTTTTGGTGGAAGCATAATTGGATGTTTGCAATATCACTAAGCATGTAAAACTAGACAAGAAGGGCTGACTAATGAAGAAGACGATGTGTGTAGTACTGATGAAGACCTTATATGCCCTTATTCAACCACATAGTGACCCATGCCTATACTGAGCTCTAGATATGTGTCTGTTTTACTTTTAAACTTGTAGCATATTCTAGATTTCTCTGAAGAAGGATATCCAGAATTCGCATTTTACTCTCTTTCCCCTTAAAATAAGTATATGAGAAATCTTTTCTTTGCTTGTTGTGTTTGCACCGTGGTCTCTGGCTCTGAAATGTGAGGCTCTAGGTGAAAACCGTGGTATCACATGTTGTCAAAACGAACCCATCCATCCCTTTCTGTTTCCCAGAGAAGAGGCTGGCCAGCTGCTCCATGTGCATACCGCGCTTTTCACCAGACGTTTCCATTTCACCGAGTTAACGTCCTTGGCTTCCAGTAGGAAAAGAGACGATCTCTCGTCGCTGCTGAACCGCCAAACTGAATCAGACGACTTTGAACCTAAAGTGGAATCCACGGGTTAACTCTTTAATAGTTGGACTGTGATTTTCTTTCTGTGTAAACGTGTGTGTTATGAGCGCGTCTGCACTGCTGGTGTCTGCATGGGCTCGTTGGACGGGTTCTCCTCTGGAGCCCTGACCTCTGACCTCTGACCCCTCAGTCCTGCTGCGGGGTCAGGGGTCGCCTCTCTTGCATGCTCTGGGGCTGGTGTGTGCAGAGTTGCATGCTGGTCAACCAAACCTGATGAAACCAAATGCAAACAAACCAGAAAGCGCCGTCCAGAGCGAGAGAGCGAGCTGCGTAGAGGACGAGTCTGAAGGTGACGTCGTCATGGTGCTGCTGCTTTGTGTGTTCGCATCTACAACCTGTGTGAGATCAAATGAGGGGGAGACGAGAGGACGAGTGTCCCACGGTGTCTGCTCCGTCTGGTTCTCATTTTACTTCCTCACCCCCCCCCCAGGCTCCCAGCTCTCTCCTGGAGGCTCTGGAGCAGCACCTGGCCTCTCTGGAGGGGAGGAAGCTCAAGGACCTGTCTGCAGCCAGCAGGTAGTACTACCTGTACACAATACATTAGTACTACCTGTACACGATACATTAGTAGTACCTGTACACAATACATTAGTACTACTAGTAATACTCTCAGCGCAGCACCAAAGTCTGAGTTTCATCATCTGGTGGAAACTGCTCAGGATTGAAGTGTTGTTCTGCCCTTTGTGTTGACACAAAACTATGTTGTGTTACAAAGAACTATGAAGTAACACAATAGATAAACAATACAGTATAAATGTGTGTGTGTGTGTGTGACCCTCAGATCCAGCACTCTGTCCAGTGCAGTGTCGACTCTGTCCAGCACTGGGATCTCTCTGAGCCGAATGGACGACAAGACGGACGACAACAGACTGCAGCAACACAAGGTGAAGACACACACACACACACACACACACACACACACACACACACACACACACACACACACACACACACACACACACACACACACTCAATCAGCTAATACATGTAATTACTGCTGCACTGAAAGAACACACTCTGAATATAATAATAATAATAGACACAGAGATGTTTCTTTGTCGTTCTCCGATACATTCAATACATTCAGAGTTCATTCAATATATTCAGAGTTCATTCAATACATTCAGAGTTCATTCAATACATTCAGAGTTCATTCAATACATTCAGAGTTCATTCAATATATTCAGAGTTTCATTCAATACATTCAGAGTTCATTCAATATATTCAGAGTTTAATTCAATATATTCAGAGTTCATTCAATACATTCAGAGTTCATTCAATACATTCAGAGTTCATTCAATATATTCAGAGTTTCATTCAATACATTCAGAGTTCATTCAATACATTCAGAGTTTAATTCAATATATTCAGAGTTCATTCAATATATTCAGAGTTTAATTCAATATATTCAGAGTTCATTCAATATATTCAGAGTTCATTCAATATATTCAGAGTTTCATTCAATACATTCAGAGTTTCACTCAATATATTCAGAGTTTCACTCAATATATTCAGAGTTTCATTCAATACATTCAGAGTTCATTCAATATATTCAGAGTTCATTCAATATATTCAGAGTTTAATTCAATATATTCAGAGTTCATTCAATATATTCAGAGTTCATTCAATATATTCAGAGTTTCATTCAATACATTCAGAGTTTCACTCAATATATTCAGAGTTTCATTCAATACATTCAGAGTTTCATTCAATACATTCAGAGTTCATTCAATACATTCAGAGTTTAATTCAATATATTCAGAGTTCATTCAATATATTCAGAGTTTAATTCAATATATTCAGAGTTCATTCAATATATTCAGAGTTCATTCAATACATTCAGAGTTCATTCAATATATTCAGAGTTTCATTCAATACATTCAGAGTTTCACTCAATATATTCAGAGTTTCACTCAATATATTCAGAGTTTCATTCAATACATTCAGAGTTCATTCAATACATTCAGAGTTCATTCAATATATTCAGAGTTCATTCAATACATTCAGAGTTCATTCAATATATTCAGAGTTTCATTCAATACATTCAGAGTTTCATTCAATATATTCAGAGTTTCACTCAATATATTCAGAGTTTCACTCAATATATTCAGAGTTTCATTCAATACATTCAGAGTTCATTCAATACATTCAGAGTTCATTCAATATATTCAGAGTTTCACTCAATATATTCAGAGTTCATTCAATACATTCAGAGTTCATTCAATACATTCAGAGTTCATTCAATATATTCAGAGTTCATTCAATATATTCAGAGTTCATTCAATATATTCAGAGTTCATTCAATACATTCAGAGTTCATTCAATATATTCAGAGTTCATTCAATATATTCAGAGTTCATTCAATATATTCAGAGTTCATTCAATATATTCAGAGTTCATTCAATATATTCAGAGTTTCACTCAATATATTCAGAGTTCATTCAATACATTCAGAGTTCATTCAATATATTCAGAGTTTCCCTCAATATATTCGGAGTTCATTCAATATAGTCAGAGTTTCATTCAATATATTCGGAGTTCATTCAATATATTCAGAGTTCATTCAATACATTCAGAGTTCATTCAATATATTCAGAGTTCATTCAATATATTCAGAGTTTAATTCAATATATTCAGAGTTCATTCAATATATTCAGAGTTCATTCAATATATTCAGAGTTTCCCTCAATATATTCGGAGTTCATTCAATATATTCAGAGTTCATTCAATACATTCAGAGTTCATTCAATATATTCAGAGTTCATTCAATATATTCAGAGTTTAATTCAATATATTCAGAGTTCATTCAATATATTCAGAGTTTCATTCAATATATTCAGAGTTTTATTCAATATATTCAGCGTTTCATTCAATATATTCAGAGTTTCACTCAATATAGTCAGAGTTTCATTCAATATATTCAGAGTTCATTCAATATATTCAGAGTTTCACTCAATATATTCAGAGTTTCATTCAATATATTCAGAGTTTCATTCAATATATTCAGCGTTTCATTCAATATATTCAGAGTTTCATTCAATATATTCAGCGTTTCATTCAATATATTCAGAGTTTCACTCAATATAGTCAGCGTTTCATTCAATATATTCAGAGTTTCACTCAATATATTCAGTGTTTCATTCAGTATATTCAAATATTAACTTCCTGAATGGCATGCCATTACATATACAGTTGCGTTTTTACATGTAAAAAAGTGGTGGGGCACTATCAATTCATAGAAAGGCTGCACACCAGAAAAAACACACTGCTTTCTGTTGTTACTGATACGTTCATCAGGGATCAATGCATCGTAGCAATCACACAATCCAAAATGAAGAATGAAGGCTTAGACACACGGAGACACACGTTAGGGAACAGATCCATTCTATGACCACATGACGATGAGGACGACAACAACAACAACAACAACAACCTTACGACACTCGTCACCGTCTGGAGAGCCAGCACAACAATAGCGGATTTCTATTACAATTAATGACAAACGTGAATTATCCCTCTACTTTAAATCTATAACAACTTATTGTTCCGTATGAATAAAATAAATAAACATAGTAAACACAGAGACCAGCGCCATAAAGGCAGCATGATGGTGAATCTGCTGTCACTCACCAATACTGGACTGCTGGACCTGACGGACCGGACCCGGACGGACCGCCAGAGCAATTCACTCCCATTCTAGACAATCACATTTCCTTGGCGCACTGCGGCCACCGGTCGGTCTGAGCTCCGGTCAGTCTGGTCGACAGCGCCGCGGCCACCGGTCGGTCTGAGCTCCGGTCAGTCCGGTGGCAGCCGGCGGCCACTGGTCGGTCCGAGCTCTGGTCAGTCTGGTCGACGGCGCCGCGGCCACCGGTCGGTCTGAGCTCCGGTCAGTCTGGTCGACAGCGCCGCGGCCACCGGTCGGTCTGAGCTCCGGTCAGTCCGGTGGCAGCCGGCGGTCACCGGTCGGTCAGAGCTCCGGTCAGTCTGGTCGACGGCGCTGCGGTCACCGGTCGGTCTGAGCTCCGGTCAGTCTGGTCGACGGCGCCGCGGTCACCGGTCGGTCCGAGCTCCGGTCAGTCTGGTCTCCAGACCCGGTCACCGGTCGGTCCGGTGGACGGCGCCGCGGTCACCGGTCGGTCTGAGCTCCGGTCGGTCCGGTGGACGGCGCCGCGGTCACCGGTCGGTCTGAGCTCCGGTTGGTCCGGTGGACGGCGCCGGTCACCGGTCGGTCTGAGCTCCGGTCAGTCTGGTCGACAGCGCCGCGGCCACCGGTCGGTCCGAGCTCCGGTCAGTCTGGTCGACAGCGCCGCGGTCACCGGTCGGTCTGAGCTCCGGTCAGTCTGGTCGACGGCGCCGCGGCCACCGGTCGGTCTGAGCTCCGGTCAGTCCGGTGGCAGCCGGCGGCGGCCAGCCCCCCTCGGGTTCTTACCGGTCCCGTCACTTTACCTTTTTCTAACCAGATAACGTCCAATAGAGGGAAAACATAGGACTTAACATATGATTGATGTCGACTAGTAGCTGTTATGTTAACTAACGTTAAGTTAAACTAACCTTAACGCCAATGACAGAATATAAACTGGCACCTGTGCTGGCAGCCTATAGCCTAATGTAGACCGAGTTGTACCTCGCCACTCACCGGAAACTTTTAACTTTCACAGAATAAACAAAATAACTTTTTTTTGGAGCAGTAACTTACCTGAAACGCACTCCGTCGTCGTCCCTGGACCAAACTGACAGGACGTCCCGCCGTCTGTGGTTAATTCAGGTCTGCGGCCACTCTGGGCCGACTTGAAGCCGACGCACCAGAGACGTTTGATGAGCGGCCACAGAAATCCGCCCGTGGGCCGATGCTGGACAGATGTTATAAATGATGTGTGCTTCACAGCTGTATCTTTATCGTCTCCAGGACGACGGACACAAGGTTCTGGACCTGCAGACGCCCAACGTGTCGCCCAGCACGCAGTCGGTGGGCAGCGCCAACAGCAGCGGGGGGGCCACGGACCTCTTCTCCAACTCGCCCGTCGTCCAGGGCAACAACCAGTGAGTGTGCGCTCGTCTCAACAACGTGTTATCACTTTATACGTTTATAACAAACGGTTTGCGTTTCCTTCGTTGCAGCGAGTTGTTCACGCTGCAGCCGCCATTCCCCCCCCTCCAGACCCTGCAGACCCTCCAGACGCACACTGTGCAACACAACAACAACGCCTGGGGAGGTGGGACGCACACACACACACACACACACACACACACACACACACACACACACACACACACACACACACACACACACACCATTTTGACTCACTTCCCTCCTCTTTCCATCCTTTCATGTTGCCATGGTAACCCCTGGATATCAGGTGACCTGCTGAAACCGGCCCCGCCCACTCACATCCACAGCCCCGGAGCCCCGTTGCATTCTGGGAAGATGCTGCCCAGCGACCTGGACTCCTCGTTAGCCAACCTGGTGGGAAGTGAGTTCACGTATCTTCACCTCCGTCAGAGGGTTCATCCTTTCATCCTTTCATCCTTTCATCCTTTTATCATTTCATCGTTTTGTTGTTTTGTCATTTTGTCGTTTTGTTTTGTTGTTTTGTTGTTTTGTCCTTTTGTCGTTTTATCGCTTTGTTGTTTTGTCCTTTTGTCGTTTTGTTTTGTTGTTTTGTCCTTTTGTTGTTTTATCGTTTCATCGTTTTGTTGTTTTGTCCTTTTGTCCTTTTGTTGTTTTATCGCTTTGTTGTTTTGTCATTTTGTCGTTTTATTGTTTTGTCATTTTGTCGTTTTGTTGTTTTGTCCTTTTGTTGTTTTATCATTTCATCGTTTTGTTGTTTTGTTGTTTTGTTTTGTTGTTTTGTTTTGTTGTTTTATCGCTTTGTTGTTTTGTCGTTTTGTCGTTTTGTTTTGTTGTTTTATCGCTTTGTTGTTTTGTCATTTTGTCGTTTTGTTGTTTTGTCCTTTTGTCCTTTTGTCCTTTTGTTGTTTTGTTGTTTTATCGCTTTGTTGTTTTATCATTTCATCGTTTTGTTCTTTTGTCATTTTGTCATTTTGTCCTTTTGTCGTTTTGTTGTTTTATCGCTTTGTTGTTTTGTCGTTTTGTTTTGTTGTTTTGTCCTTTTGTTGTTTTATCGTTTCATTGTTTTGTTGTTTTGTCTTTTGTCGTTTTATCGTTTCATTGTTTAGTTGTTTTGTCATTTTGTTGTTTTATCGTTTCATCGTTTTGTTGTTTTGTCATTTTGTTGTTTTATCGTTTTGTTGTTTTATCGTTTTGTTGTTTTGTCATTTTGTCGTTTTGTTTTATCGTTTTGTTGTTTTATCGTTTTGTTGTTTTGTCCTTTTATCCTTTTGTTGTTTTATCGCTTTGTTGTTTTGTCCTTTTATCGTTTTGTTGTTTTGTCATTTTGTCCTTTTGTTGTTTTGTTGTTTTATCGCTTTGTTGTTTTGTCATTTTGTCGTTTTGTTTTGTTGTTTTGTCCTTTTGTTGTTTTATCATTTCATCGTTTTGTTGTTTTGTCATTTTGTCCTTTTGTCGTTTTGTTGTTTTATCGCTTTGTTGTTTTGTCGTTTTGTTTTGTTGTTTTGTCCTTTTGTTGTTTTATCGTTTCATTGTTTTGTTGTTTTGTTGTTTTGTCTTTTGTCGTTTTATCGTTTCATCGTTTAGTTGTTTTGTCTTTTGTCGTTTTATCGTTTCATCGTTTAGTTGTTTTGTCATTTTGTTGTTTTATCGTTTCATTGTTTTGTCATTTTATCGTTTCATCGTTTAGTTGTTTTGTCATTTTGTTGTTTTATCGTTTCATTGTTTTGTCATTTTGTCGTTTCATTGTTTAGTTGCTTCATCGTTGCGATCGATCCTTGTTTTCATGTTTGTTTCTGTGTTTCTCGTCTTCAGATCTGCAGTTCGGAGGAACGCCGGCGAAGAAGTGAGCGACTTGTTCTGATTTTAGCAAAAGACTGTCCTGTTTGCTCAGGTGTAAATGAGCTGTAAATGTGTGTGGTTGTGTGGTTGTGTGGTTGTGTGTCTGTGTGCGTCAGGCCGGAGCTCCAGTGGAGTCAGCTGGTGGAGAAGAAGCCGACAGGAAGTGGCTGGCAGTCCAAGGCCGTGTGCACCAGCACCAACTGGACTCACACCGCTCATCCCATGGCGCCGGCGCCCATGCCCGTTCCTCAGATGGTAAATAAAGAGTTAACAAGAGTTTATATATATATATATATATATATATATAACAGTATAATAATATAATAATAAGAGTTACCAAGAGTAATAATAATATAACAAAGAGCACAGGCTGCTCATGTTGTGCAGTCGATGCTCAGAAACTGAAATGAACATATTTCACAGTTTGTTTGAATCGCTGCCTCCGTCACATTGATTATTGGATTGGAGGGTGAGTAAAGTGTATCTGGTGGAATCCGTGGTTTAGTCAGTGACGTCAATAACTAGAAATAATAAATCTCACTGCATTAAAATCCTTTGTCTCCACGACGACGTCTGAAGCAGCGAAGTTTTGAAGGAGCCTCTGTCTCTAATTATCTTCACGTCTCTTCTGTTCATCTTTAAATTTTCACCTGACCGACCTCTTGACTCAAACCACTCCTTTACTGAACAAAGGGCTCAGAAAGCTGTGCAGGTTGTGTTTCTCTGCTGCACAGACATGAACTAAACACTAGCTCCTCCTCTCTTCCTTCCCTCTAACTCTCCACAGAACGGGATGATCTATACGGGCTACGTGAGTACTGGCTTCCTCCGTCTCTTCTCTCTGCTCCTGTTCTCATCATCACCTTCGTCTCAACTACTTTGCATGTTGAACCGTTTTGGGTCCGTGGTGGTTTGAGTTAAAAGAGACGTATTTTTCCATAAACATTGAACATTTATCTGGTTTTGTCTTCAGAACTGACCAGTAACTCAGATGTTCAGGCTCCATGTGGTCTTACAGCTGTTCCCTCAGCTGTCTGATGATGTCATTAGTTACCTCCCCTACCTGGGAGTCCAGGGCTGCGTTCCAAAACAGTTTGAGTCGCCCTCAGCCCTTGCTATGACATCACACGGAGGGAAAGTGGGCGGAGGAGGAGTGAAAGGTAAATGAAACACTCCTGCCCTCGTTCACCAACAGCTGGGACGATCACTGTCGTAGGTTCACGCTGTTCCCCCTCTTGGAGCACAGGACCTCTTTTTTTGTGATGAATCAGTTTTCTTATTGTATTTCTCTACGAGCCGCCGCTCTGACATGTTGTCACTGCTAAACTAGTTTATTGAATTAAATATTTACTGACCCTTTTCATTTATTTTCTTCTTCTTTGGTGGTAAACACACATCTGCTGCTTGAGGTTCATTATCGCCACCGCATGGATGTATTTTTCATGCACCACTGCAATGCATTGTGGGTGATATCCAGCTCTGGAGTGACCATCGATGTTGACCTCAAGGGTCCGTCTCACCAAGTTCACTTCAGCTGTTTAGAGAAATGGAACAGCCCTTATGATGGCGGCGGGGATTCCCCCGAGGGCGTCTTAAACGGTTTTTGGAACGCAGCCACGGTACCTGTAGAGGGGGCGGGGCCTGGTGAGGAGTGGCTCATTTGCATTTAAAGGAACAGTGACACTGAAACCAGAGAGAGCTGTGATGTTTGATCTTTGGAGGATTTGGACTGAAGCAGAACAGACAGGACTTTAAGAACCTGGGGACTGGTTTAGACTGGTTTAATCTGGTTTCATCTGGTTTAATCTGGTTTCATCTGGTTTCATCTGGTTTCATCTGGTTTCATCTGTGGAGAAAAGGCAGAATATCACGTCTCCTTTAAAGTTCAAGGATTAGGATTTTGTGTATTTCTGTCTCCACTTGGAGGGAATCTGAGACAGATGAGACACGAGGCTCCATGTGTTACTGGTCTGTTGTGTTGTGTTGTGTTCAGGCTCCATGTGTTACTGGTCTGTTGTGTTGTGGTTGTGTTACTGGTCTGTTGTGTTGTGGTTGTGTTCAGGCTCCATGTGTTACTGGTCTGTTGTGTTGTGGTTGTGTTACTGGTCTGTTGTGTTGTGGTTGTGTTCAGGCTCCATGTGTTACTGGTCTGTTGTGTTGTGGTTGTGTTCAGGCCCCATGTGTTACTGGTCTGTTGTGTTGTGGTTGTGTTCAGGCTCCATGTGTTACTGGTCTGTTGTGTTGTGGTTGTGTTCAGGCTCCATGTGTTACTGGTCTGTTGTGTTGTGGTTGTGTTACTGGTCTGTTGTGTTGTGGTTGTGTTACTGGTCTGTTGTGTTGTGGTTGTGTTACTGGTCTGTTGTGTTGTGGTTGTGTTCAGGCTCCATGTGTTACTGGTCTGTTGTGTTGTGGTTGTGTTCAGGCTCCATGTGTTACTGGTCTGTTGTGTTGTGGTTGTGTTCAGGCTCCATGTGTTACTGGTCTGTTGTGTTGTGGTTGTGTTACTGGTCTGTTGTGTTGTGGTTGTGTTACTGGTCTGTTGTGTTGTGGTTGTGTTACTGGTCTGTTGTGTTGTGGTTGTGTTCAGGCTCCATGTGTTACTGGTCTGTTGTGTTGTGGTTGTGTTACTGGTCTGTTGTGTTGTGGTTGTGTTCAGGCTCCATGTGTTACTGGTCTGTTGTGTTGTGGTTGTGTTACTGGTCTGTTGTGTTGTGTTGTGTTCAGGCTCCAGCTCCAGTGGCTTTTCCCATGACGACACCACAAGTGCCTGTGTATGGAATGGTAAAGAACACTCACACATTCACAGTCTAAAACCACACTGTAACCCCCGCCCCTCCCCTTCCTCACCTGCATTGACCTTTGACCTCACCAGCTCCCTCCTCAGATGAGTCATCAGATGGGGGGAGTTCCCATGATGCCCCCTCAGCCTGTCATGTACAACCAGCCTGTCCTGAGACCCACCAATCCCTTTGGACCCATTCCGGGGACACAGGTAACACACACACACACACACACACACACACACACACACACACACACACACACACATACACACACACACATACAGACATGAGTTTACACGTAATCTACGGCCGCCTCCACGCAGCCTGGGCTTTGAGAGACTGGACTCTCTTCCACTCTGGAGTCCCCCAGCTCACGGCCCCCAGCTCAGGTGGCCCCCCAGCTCACGGCCCCCAGTCACGGGCTGGCTCACGGCCCCCCAGCTCACGGCCCCCCAGCTCACGGCCCCCCAGCTCACGGCCCCCCAGCTCCTGGTGGCCCTGGGAGGGGGAGGGGGAGGGGGCTCACGGCTCCCCCCTCCTCGTTCTGCTGGGGGGGACGTCAACGTTCACGTGGGCAGCGACAGTGTTACCTGGAGAGGTGTGATTGGGAGGAACGCCCCCCCCCCGATCTGAACCCGAGTGGTGTTTTGTTATTGGACTTCTGTGCTGCCACAGGTCGTCCATAACGACACCATGTTGGAGCATCAGGGTGTCCATCAGTGCACGTGGAGCATCAGGGTGTCCATCAGTGCACATGGAGCATCAGGGTGTCCATCAGTGCACGTGGAGCATCAGGGTGTCCATCAGTGCACGTGGAGCATCAGGGTGTCCATCAGTGCACGTGGAGCATCAGGGTGTCCATCAGTGCACGTGGAGCATCAGGGTGTCCATCAGGACAGCATCAGGGTGTCCATCAGTGCACGTGGAGCATCAGGGTGTCCACCAGTGCACGTGGAGCATCAGGGTGTCCACCAGTGCACGTGGAGCATCAGGGTGTCCATCAGTGCACGTGGCACCAGGACACCGGGGTCGGAGGTCAATGATGGACTTTGTAGTCGTATCATCTGACCTCCGACCGTACGTCCTGGACCCTCGGGTGAAGAGAGGGGCTGAGCTGTCAGCTGATCACCAGCTGGTGGTGAGCTGGATCACCACCCGGTGGTGAGCTGGATCACCAGCTGGTGGTGAGCTGGATCACCACCTGGTGGTGAGCTGGATCACCAGCTGGTGGTGAGCTGGATCACCAGCTGGTGGTGAGCTGGATCCGCTGGCGGGGGAGGAGGCTGGTCACACGGGGACCGTGTCTCTGGATGTTGTGGGGCTGTCGTGGCTGACACGGCTCTGCATCGCGTGGCAGTCGGGGACCGTGTCTCTGGACTGGCGCTCCTTTTCAAAAACTAGTCAAGGTCGGCGGTAGCCTTTATAAAATACCATGGTAATTTTCCTTTTGCATCTATACATCGTGTCTGTGCGTCCTCTGGAATAATTGATTCTCTTGATATTGATCATTTCTGATCTTTAAAAAGCATTCCAGCTGTGAAGCGCCGCAGAAGCAGTGTCATAATGTCAGACAATTTAGAAATTGACCAGCTAATGCAGAAAAAGGAGGTTTTTTTGCTCATAATCACCAGTTGGAGCGAGTCTCTCAGTAAACAAGTGGATTTTGACCAATTATTCAAAACATAAATAACAGAGTAATATAAGAGCTGAGTGAGAATCTGCTTTCTTGTGCTCGTCAATAGATGCCTGTTGAACTAAATTACTCTCCATTCTCACCCCGTCCTCTGCAGATGCACTTCATGTAGGGATGATGTTGTAACCATGGCAGCAAAGCTGAGAGAGAGAAGGCGAGAGGAAAGAGATGAAGAGAAAGAGTCAAAGAAAACAAATTCAGAACCAAATCCAGTGCAAGAAGAAGAAAGACGAGGACAGAGAGTCGACGGGAGAGGAGAGACAGACAGAAGGGAGAGGACCAGAGGACAGGGAAAGGATGAGATGCCTTCTGGTCCCCCCCCCCCACACGTGGCTACTGATCTCTCTGTCTTTGAATCCGTGAAGCTGGAGCGCCAGCGGCTCCACGCCGTTCCACTCATCTCCTGATTCGCCCGTTGAGACGGCGAATACAACCTGTGACGATGCTACAAAGACTGACAGCTCCATGGAGGTGCAGAAGCTCTTCTGCCGCTTCCTGACCGACTCATCCAGCCCCCCCACCCCGCCCCGCCCCCGCCCCGCCCCGCCCCCCCTCCATCCCAGAACTGAATCAAACTGTGGACGCACGTCTCTTTTCTCTGATTGGATCGTTTGCTGGCACTTTACTCAATGTGAACTTTGCCAAGGGTGTATGTGTGTGTCGGTGGTTTTAGCGTCTCGTTCAGAGTGTCATCCATCCCATAATGTCAGAACTGATCTGAATGCGTCTGAGTCCGTGTTTCCCTTTTTTCTACATCTCAGCTATGTCAATATTTCTCTTTCAGTCTTTTTATGAACTTGATTTGTTCTGAATTGCCAACTTCACTTTAAGAATCTGACATGGGATGATAATTATTGGGCACACTCGTGTGTGTGTGTGTGTGTGTGTGTGTGTGTGTGTGTGTGTGTATGTGTGCGTGTGTGCGTGCGCTGTATGCTTCTCTTTGGTATCTGATGTCATTACTGTGTTTCCAGGTACCAACGTGTTACTGCACTGGAACTAACTGATGAAAGCACTGAGCCACAGCCAGGCTGCATCTGGTGGAAACAACCTCAACACTAACCCTCTGTTTGTTGCTGTACACACTCTGTTTGTTGCTGTACACACTCTGTTTGTTGCTGTACACACTCTGTTTGTTGCTGTACACACTCTGTTTGTTGCTGTACACACTCTGTTTCCTCCTCTTCAGCTGTGACTGTCTTGTCCGCCATCCGTAGCCTGTTTAGAAGCCGTTTCCTGCTCTAGTCTTGTCCCTCTCGTGTCCACATCACATTCTTTTGTCCCTTTTAACTTGTTCTTTTCTACTGGTACTGCTCTAAAAGTAGTGAAAAATGCACTGAGAGCCCGATAAAGATGCAAATGGATATTAGTCCGGAGGCGATTCTCACTCTTGCCAATCAGAAATGGGCAAACTCCCATTGGTCGAACTGATGTCCTCCCTGTTCTGAGCATCTGTCCTGTCCACAATGAGTCTCTTGTGAGTCCTAAGGGTAATTACCACAGAATTTGTCTCACTTCCACTACAAGACATGGCGAACAGAGTGATGGGTTTGTTCATGTGGTGTTAACATTTGTAGACAGGGAAGTTAAAGGTTCAGTCCGAGTCAAAGCAACACCAGACCCTAACCCAGCTAGAGGTGGGAGGGGTTAATATGGCTTTCCTTGCAGAACCAACTTAGACCCACAAACAGACTATATACATGTATATATATATATGCACACACATGTATATGTACATGTATAGATATATGTACATGTATATATACACATGTATATGTATATGCACGTATGTATGTATAGCACAAACCTCCTGAGGGGACAATGCTCTGCTGCACAAAAACCTAAACTCTTTGCTGGGATGTACAGTTGAAAGGGGCAATAATCGATTGGGGATGAAGCCGTTTTCTATTGATTGTGTCTGTTCTATGTCGTGTACGTGTGTTTGTGTGCACATGCCTTCCCATAGAGATAAACAGGGTCATGTTCCTCGCTCAGAGATCAAGGTCTTTGGCGAGCCGGTAGTGTGTACTAACTTAGTGAGTGTTATGTGACAGTGTGTCAGTCTGTACAATGCGGCTCTAGGATCACTCGTTTGTCGCGTCACCGGACCTGCAGTCTGCAGCTCTCCAGACCACCGGAGCTGCGCAGTGGCGCCTGGTTCTGATTGGACCGACTTCTCAGCGAGCAGACGGATGTTCTCCAGCTGACGTTTGGGTTTCTCCCTTGGAAAGTTGTCGTTTCACTCTGAGTCGTTCCAGTGGTTTGTCTTTTCTTCGTCGAGCTGAATTCTCTTTTCATTGTGCGCTTCATCCCCACGACGCAGCTGGATCCGTCCTGGGCCAACCTGACTGTTACTGTGTCCTGTATATAGGTGATGCCGTTCATGTGTTTTTAGACGTGCTCTCTGTGAAGTGGTCGAAGCCCCATCGGATGACGTTACTGTACGTGGGACAATTTATTGCTGTATCTGTGTTTGAATGGTTGTATTTTTGAAGATGTCTTCATCCAGGGATGGGAGGGGTGGGGGGGTTGATGTTTGTGATGTTTGTGTCCATCTTGAGGAGGAAGGGGTTGGGGTTTTGGGATGGGGGTGGGGGGGGTCAAGGGTAAACTATCACAACTGGTCTATACCAAGAGTGTCTTCATCAAGGGAGGGGACAGGACAGGGTCTGTCCTCTTCAAACAGGAACATTTTTTTGCACCAAAGTCATCATCAAAGCGCAGCTTCTTCTTATTCAAGGTCATAACGGATGGATGATACCAGAACTCAAAAGGATTGTTTTCTTTTATTTTTAGAGACAAAGAAACTGTCTTTTTTTGCATGATTAAGTGTCGTCTTTTTATTGGCTTGTGTGCCCGGTAAAAGCATGACCATTGTGTGAACTCTCACTTACCGGTGTGTTTGGAAAACGTTAAGGAAATTTCTCCATGAGATTTTTTACTTACCTCTTGACATGGACGTTCATTGACATTCATAATCAGCTGTTTTACACTGAAGGGTCTGGAACGGTTTGAAGGCCGCCTCGCATGCAGAGGTGCAACCTGCAGATTAACCCATCAAACTTCAAACCCAGTTACCATGACTACGGCTTTGTAAAACACCATGGATGTCAATGCCAGTGATCACCTAGCTAGCTAGACATTGCAGTCTTGTAAAATCGCTCTTTATTAAAGCGTTGCTATTTTCAATACATGTGTTTGAATGCTCGCTCCTTTTTCATACTATGCCAGCAGCATCATGGGAGATCGTGATTGAAGTCAAAGTACTGTAATCTGTGTTTGGTCTGGTCCACATGGTGTGGTGCTTTTAAATGTGTTTGCCCAGTCTTGTCTTGTCTGTTGCCATCAACTGGACTTTCTAGTTCCCAGTCGTTCTTTAAAGCACAGAACTGGTTTTTACCGAAACCAGGTTTGGATTCATTAGAAGCTTCGCCTTTATTTTGAGACCGTTTCAACAAACCAGGCCAGAATGTGTACGAACCTGGAGAGGAAGTCCTGAGATCAGATAGATGTCGTTTCAACCCAGACTGAGTGCAGGTTTCTATCTGTCATGTCTATGTACACTAATATATATTTTATAGCCATTTAATTATCAAAAATATACCTTTGGTTATGTTTCCTTTGTCCTGCTTAATCAATGTAAGTGGCAACAAAACCACTTCCAGACAAACTACTGATAATATTTAATCTGGGGTGGATCTAGCATTAGCAGATTCAATAGGTGAACTTATTATAGAACGCGATGATCTCGATATTCAGTTCATCTCGCCACAGAAGAGAAGTCCTTTAACATATTGTTTCAAAGTATCAACACAAAAAGTCAGCACTCTCAGTACTTTGTACACAAACCATAGAGAGTGCTGCTAACCAACCAGGAGGTGAACAGAAGTCACGCTACTTACCGCTTGTTTGTAGTCTTGTGCTTTTCATAATGAAGACGTCGCCATCGACTAACGCAAGTGTCTGCAAATATTCAACAGGGATCCTCACAAATAGAAAACCTCTGTGTTGACCTTCACCCCCCGACCCTTGACCTCTGGACTCGTCTGGCAGCTGAAAACCAGATGCATGTGACCGGAGCACAAACTGCATTTTCATGTTGACATGAAAGTCAGTGAACGCCGGTGAATGTCGATGCAGTTTGATGCTCCGCCCATGGTACCTCAGTACCACTAGTACTACTGTGTATACTGTAGTACCACTAGTACTACTGTGTATACTGTAGTACCACTAGTACTACTGTGTATACTGTAGTACCACTAGTACTACTGTGTATACTGTAGTACCACTAGTACTACTGTGTATACTGTGGGTCTGCTCATCATAGTACCTCAGTATACTCACTAGTACTACTGTGTATACTGTAGTACCACTAGTACTACTGTGTATACTGTGGGTCTGCTCATCATAGTACCTCAGTATACTCACTAGTACTACTGTGTATCCACCTTTTTCCGAACATCAGAAACGTAAGCCTGTTTTGCCGGTTTTGCTCTTCCGGAATTTTATCTTTACGTTTCCATGGTTTCGGTAGTCGCGGTAAATGCATGTATTTCTTTTTTTTTTTCTTCAATGAAAATCTGTAAAACGCATGTATCATCACACCAGCTTTTAACAGTGGATATCACACAAATTGACATCCGTGTTAAAAGCCAGCATTAATAGATCCATGCGTTCACCGTAACTATGACAACGACTGAAAACCTTGGAAACGGAAATGTACAATTCCACCAAACCTCAGTATACTCACTAGTACTACTGTGTGTACTGTAGGTCTGCTCATCATAGTACCTCAGTATACTGACTAGTACTACTGTGTATACTGTAGGTCTGCTCATCATAGTACCTCAGTATACTCACTAGTACTACTGTGTATACTGTAGGTCTGCTCATCATAGTACCTCAGTATACTCACTAGTACTACTGTGTATACTGTAGGTCTGCTCATCATAGTACCTCAGTATACTCACTAGTACTACTGTGTATACTGTATCCTCCACCATTTGTAAACGTCATTGTTGCCGTGGCTACAGGGAGGGAGGTTCCACACCTTCGACTTCTCATTTTGTTTTTTTGTAAATCAACAGGTTTGTTTTGTTACAAATTACTGGTTTTTATTTGAAAAGCAGAGGTTGATGTTTTTGGAAGAAAATGGAATAAAACGTGATCTGATGCTGAACTTTGTTCTTCACTCGTCTTTAATCATCCAGGCCCCGCCCCCCGCGTGGAGGCCCCGCCCCCCGCGTGGAGGCCGTGGTCCTCGCTGCAGGAGGCCCCGCCCCCCGCGTGGAGGCCGTGGTCCTCGCTGCAGGAGGCCCCGCCCCCCGCATGGAGGCCGTGGTCCTCGCTGCAGGAGGCCGTGGCCCTCGCTGCAGGAGGCCCCGCCCCCCGCATGGAGGCCGTGGTCCTCGCTGCAGGAGGCCCCGCCCCCCGCATGGAGGCTGTGGTCCTCGCTGCAGGAGGCCCCGCCCCCCGCGTGGAGGCCCCGCCCCCCGTGTGGAGGCCGTGGCCCTCGCGTGGAGGCCGTGGTCCTCGCTGCAGGAGGCCCCGCCCCCCGTGTGGAGGCCGTGGCCCCCGCGTGGAGGCCGTGGTCCTCGCTGCAGGAGGCCCCGCCCCCCGCGTGGAGGCCGTGGTCCCCGCGTGGAGGCCGTGGTCCTCGCTGCAGGAGGCACTGGTTTGAGTCCCGCATTGGACGGCCCTGTCCCGCGTGTGTTTCCTCTGACTTACAGAACTCAAACCAATCACGATTCATGACGTGCATGACGTCATCTGCGTTCTTATCTCGCGCTGCCGTAAGGCAGTTTCCCACGATAGTTCTATCCATTGACGAGACTTGTAACACCGGTCCGGAGGATTAATGTTGCAGTGCGGTTTTCAGCCAGTGGGGGGCGTGGGCACATTGGCCTCGACCCCATTCACCTCATAATACTGTAGGTCCCTCTACCATCACAGTGTCTCTGAGACACAATAACTACAGCCGAAATCCTGCAGAGTTCTGCTTTAATAATGTGGTGTGAAATGGGTGTGGACCAGGTCTAATACAGTGGTGTGAAGCGGTCTGATGTGGACCTGGTCTGATGTGGACCAGGTCTAATACAGTGGTGTGAAGAACTGGTCCAGAACCGGTCAAGAACCGGTCCAGAACTATCCTACATCATCCTACAGCAACCAGTGTTAGCCTAGCAACCAGTGTGACTGTCATGTGTTACCCTAGCAACCAGTGTTAGCCTAGCAACCAGTGTGACTGTCATGTGTTACCCTAGGTTTAGTGATCATGAGGTCATGGGTTCGATTCCAGCCTCTGTCGTGTCACATCATCGCTTGACTTTTCATTCAATCTATTCAGCTGTCATTGGACAGTCAGATTCCTCTATTCAGCTGTCATTGGACAGTCAGATTCCTCTATTCAGCTGTCATTGGACAGTCAGATTCCTGACAGTATGAAGCTGTTTGCAAGTCAGGTCCTCTGCACCATGTGCTTAGTGTGTCAGGTTATGATTCATAAGGTCATGGGTTCAATTCCTGCCTTAGACATGTTACTTGCATGTCATTACGCATGTCTTTGTCAATTTATTCAGCATTCACACGCATTTTTCGCTAGGAAATGCTGTTTCTAGTTTAATCTTCATTTTCCAGATGTTTAGTCATGGAAACTTTGCTTTGTAGATGTACTGTGGCGTAGGAACCAGGTGGGGGCGCCAGTATGCTGCCTGTGTGCCCTGTTCTTCAGTATTGGTATGGCAACAAGATCATTATACAGGTCGTAAACATTCATGGTTGCTATCTATTTTTTACACCTTTTAAATTAATAAATGAGAAAAATCTGGTTTTTTGATTAATTCAATTTTTTGTAAGCACAATTCATAGCTCTTCTATAGAATTATTCTTGCTTATTTCCACCATATCATAGAGGATAGTATGAGCATCATTGTGGTGGCAGGTGAGAGGCCTAAAAACCTGTCATTACAGCTAAAACAATCATTCCTGTTGCTCAGTGATAGAAACTCATTCACTGAATCGAACATCCTTCTATTCTGACAGAAATGTAAACTCACTTTTTATTTTTTGAATAAACTTCATTTTCCAGATGTTTAGTCATGGAAATTTGCTTTTAGATGAACAACAAGTGGCAAAACATAAACACTATTAAAACACATGGATCTGTCGAACACAACGACTCATTCTCATGATGTGAAAACCTTTATCATTCCGTAGACAGAGTGGTCATTTCTGTTTACATTTGGACTCAATTCATAGACAACGTCTTTGACATGACATGACAAGTGAGGAGCAGTAAATATAGTTTTTTTATATATTTAAATAAATAAATGAGCAGAAAGGGAGGAGGAAGGAAAACGGGATTGACAATCTGAACTTTTTTTAAATTAAAACAACTCAACACAAAGACACAGAAACAGAAACATCTTCATCTAAAGCTGGTTTTGTATTTTAGCCTCGCTTGTTGTCTTATTTCTTTGATGTGCTGATGCTCCGGATCCGATGTGTTTTCCTGGAGGGTGGGCATACAGAAGTATGTATGACACAATACATGAAGGTCATTCATTCATTTATTGATTCATAACTTGTATGAGTTGTGGGTTATTATGATGATGAAAACAATCATTCCTGTGCATGAGAATCAGTTGCACAGACCATGCCTCATTAAATCTCATTCCTAGGTCACGTTGTGGGGCACTGCCCCCCCCCCAGAACCTCAGCACAGCTCTTCTCTCGTCCTGCTGCTGCTGTTCTTCCTGCTGACAGATCCAGTCTTCCTGTCTGCAGCCGCTGCAGCCGCTGCAGCTGCAGACAGGTCCACTTAGATTGAATACAGTCACACTCAAAGGGTGTGTGTGTGTGTGTGTGTGTGTGTGTGTGTGTGTGTGCGTGCGTGTGTGCGTGTGTGTGTGTGTGCGTGTGCGTGAGAGAGAACGACTCAGACATTTCCTGCATGGTTGAAACTATTTCCTACTGTATTGAAACTCAATACCAGAGCAACTCTCACTGGGTGAAAGAGAGAAAGAGAGGTGTGTGTGTGTGTGTGTGTGTGTGTGTGTGTGTGTGTGTGTGTGTGTGTGTGTGTGTGTGTGTGTGTGTGTGTGTGTGTGTGTGTGTGTGTGTGTGTGTGTGTGTGTGTGTTTGCTTGCATGCGTGTGTGAGGAAAAGACAGATAAAGTGAGAGAGAGAACGAGTGATAACGGAGTGCACCAGACGGGACAGACGTAGACGGAGAGAGAGAGAGACGGACAGAAATAACATCAAAAGAAGCAAAGAAAGAGAGAAATGAACAACTAAAGTCACATCGTGAGGACAAATAAGGCCATGAAAGCGAGACTTGTTCTGAGGATAGTGAGAAAACGTGGCTGTAGCCAAAGGCAACAAAGAGAATTTCCAAACGACGAGAAGAAAAGAAAAGAAAAGAGAAGAGAAGAGAAAAGAAGAAGAGGAGAATTATAGAGGAAAGGAAAGGGGAGGACGGGGGGAACATGAGTATGTCCCCAAGGAAATCCAGAATGTGGATGTGAAGGAGAAAAGGGGAGAGAGGAGAAGACAGAGGAGGTTGTTCAGGGTGAGAAGAAATGAACTGAACGGTAAAGATTCACCAGATAAAAACTGAAAAACTGAAACAACAAAATGAATTCATGTGCACTTCTAAAGAAGAACTTTACAACAGCACACGCTTCACTTCATTGTATCTGGGTAACACTTAGAATGAAGTTTAATGTGGTTGTAATAACAGAGTATCAGTCAAATCCATTCAGCTTCAGCTCATTGTGTTTGTGTGAGCAGTGAGACTGTAGCAGAAACCCCCCTTTTCTTTTAGCACCAACTATCATCTGATGACAAAATGGGATTTATTGTCTGTTCGACTGTGAGAAAGTTTAAAGGGATTAAAGAGGCTTTTTTTTCAAATCTTTATTTATCCAAGGATAGACCTGATTCCTCATCATGCTCCGTGTCTGCTGCACTTTCATATATTTCATCTCAGTCATACTTGGGTCTCTTCCAGTGCGACAACTAGACTGAAGTTGCTGGCTGCTGAAGGTTGGAGGAATTGGGGAAGGGAGGGGCTTTGCTGCTGTGCATCAGGTTTGACAGGAGGTTTTGCCAGAAGCAACTGTATTACCTATTTACTTCCCCAGGGTTTCTCCCCGGAGAATTCCTCAGACATACAAAAAAAACCAACCCAACAACCTCTGATTTGGCAGCGACGTCTGAAGAAGCAGAACAATAGAGGGACAGAGAAAGAGGACTGGTCTGCAGAAAGCAGTCATTTACCTTCCTTTGCTGCTGACGAGTCGCTCACAAAGGAGGCGAGGTCACATCGTGGATTTAGATGTGAGGAGCAAAATGTGAAGTTTATGTAGTTGCTGTGTTATCTCATACAGTCATAGTCCTTTCTTCTTACTGTTAATGCATTTACCATTTAACACACACATGCACACAAAGGGTTCTTGGTGAAATATGAGGAGGAATATGAAAGACTGTACAATGATGTGTAATATGCATGTGTGCAACTGTGTGTGCAACTATGTGTGCATGTGCACGGCTGTGTCAATGGAAAAGCTGAGCCTATCATCTGGTAAAGGAATAATCTGTCAGGCATTATCCCTCCGCTGCTCTCTCCATCTCTCTTTCTGCCTCTCAGCACTTTCTTTTCAACCTTGACAACCATGGTCTCTGTTTGTCTGGGGCTTGTTTACACATGCCTGATTCTTTTTTATATTAGTGTCACTCCAACCTTTACTTGTCATGGTGCGTTTTGTGGACAGCTGGAGCTTAGTCACTGCAGTTTCCATCTGCAGCCATGTTTGTTTTAAACTTGACTCCTCACCCAAAATCCAGTAGCTCTTCATTCAGTGGCATTCATTATCATGTTTCCCCTTTTCCAATGTATAGCACATTATCGATGGTCATAGAGAAGAACTGAACGGCACTAAGACTTGATGTTCTGTAAGTTGTTAATATAGAGCCGTGCAGGATGTTGTTATGAGGAACTGTCAAATAAAGGTTAACTTGTATACCTCTACTCATCTCTGCTGTTTAGACAGCTGTGATGCAGGATTACCAACAAGTCGACATCTGAGGCGTCCTATCGTTTTTAGTCGATGGGCTTCGCTAACTCTAGATTTGAGTTGGCAGGAGTTTACTCTTACAGGATTGAACAATTAGAGAACGATCCCAGTCTGCTCAGATGTTTGTGGTAAAGATTTGTTGACAGTCTGGGTGTGGAAGAAGGGCATTCATGTCTGCTATGAAAGATGAAACATATGGGCCTGGTAGGCAAAGTGGATAAAAGTATCGTCTTTTTCCCCAGTCCACAAAATCACCAGGAATGCCTACACTCCATTATTTAACCACAAGGCCACAGCTAATTGCTTCAGTGTGTGTGTGTGTGTGTGTGTGTGTGTGTGTGTGTGTGTGTGTGTGTGTGTGTGTGTGTGTGTGTGTGTGTGTGTGTGTGTGTGTGTGTGTGTGTGTGTGTGTGTGTGTGTGTGTATGTGTGTGAGTGACATAAGACACCAGTGGTTGGGAAAAATGAACTGACGTGTCCTGCTGTATTTGATATGGAACCATTGCTTCAATGGGACTGAATGGTGCACGTCTAAATCTGCATTGACCCGAGACAATGATCTTGGTGAGCAGAGAAACAATGACTGACCTATTTATCTTTTAATAAACGGAAAAGACACTTGTAAATAATACAAATTACTTTGTAGGAAGTTTGTCCCTCAGTAAGTTTAATATAATTACATTCACATACTTGCACCTCAAAGAAATACATATTAATATGAATCCATCCATATGGAGACATAACAGTGACTTTTCCTATTTCAATGCAAAAGTGCAAACACACAAAATACCTGGTTCTCCTATTTTCTACCAACAGTTCTCCAGTTGTTCAGGGTTTCTCAGTAGTGGGAGGTCAGAGTCTGGAGGTGGGGGCAGAGAAGGGGGGGGGGGGGGTGCACGGGGTTGCACGTGACTCTTTCTCCACCCACATTAATACTGCTGCTCCAATTGTAGTTGACAGTGTCGTCTCAAAGAGCTGTGAGCATGACTTCAGATATTTTAAAGTTTCTCACAAATCTTAAAACACATTTTTTGAAAGATTCAAAGCTTTTCTCAAAACTGTACAGAGAACTCAGCTGTCAAAGAGCATTCACCAAAACTGTAACTCTGAATGGAAAAACATTTGCAGCATGTTACTCCAGAAAAATAGCATTTTATGTTCTCTGAAAGAAACATTCACAGCTCAGTAACGTAGCTGTTAGCTCAGTAACGTAGCTGTTAGCTCAGTAACGTAGCTGTTAGCTCAGTAACGTAGCTGTTAGCTCAGTAACGTAGCTGTTAGCTCAGTAACGTAGCTGTTAGCTCAGTAACGTAGCTGTTAGCTCAGTAACGTAGCTGTTAGCTCAGTAATGAAGCTGTTAGCTCAGTAACGAAGCTGTTAGCTCAGTAACGAAGCTGTTAGCTCAGTAACGTAGCTGTTAGCCCAGTAACGTGTTAGCTCAGTAACGTAGCTGTTAGCTCAGTAACGTAGCTGTTAGCTCAGTAACGAAGCTGTTAGCTCAGTAACGAAGCTGTTAGCTCAGTAACGTAGCTGTTAGCTCAGTAACGTAGCTGTTAGCTCAGTAACGTAGCTGTTAGTTAGCTGTTAGCTCAGTAATGAAGCTGTTAGCTCAGTAACGTAGCTGTTAGCTCAGTAACGTAGCTGTTAGCTCAGTAACGTAGCTGTTAGCTCAGTAACGTAGCTGTTAGCTCAGTAACGAAGCTGTTAGCTCAGTAACGTAGCTGTTAGCTCAGTAACGTAGCTGTTAGCTCAGTAACGTAGCTGTTAGCTCAGTAACGTAGCTGTTAGCTCAGTAACGTAGCTGTTAGCTCAGTAACGTAGCTGTTAGCTCAGCGTTTCCTGCTGTCGATGCTGTAGGTGTTCGGGGTTCAGCTCCTTTAATTCTGTCACTGTTCATATCTCCAAACACATGCAGCGCTGAATCAGGAGAGAAATACATATGTGTTTTCTGTTATCCCCATATCGACGTGGTTATTGCACTCCCCACCCTCTGATGGGGGGGCTTTAAAGCCGCCTGTCAGAGTGGCCCTCTGCAAACATGTCAACACTTCCTCTACAACATGGTTTGGCAATAAGTTCTGTGTATTCTTTTGTGTGTAACTTCAACCCAAACAACAAATATCTTGGTGGAAACTGAAGAACATCAAATCAAGAGAAGCTACTGGGCGGAAAGTACAAGGGAGTGGTTGAAGTGAAACTAAGAGGCAAAAGAGCTGCAAGGAACAGTTCACCTGCTTGGAAATTAAAATATAACGGTATGTGGCAAGTGGCTAGGGGTCGAGGATGCAGAGGAGTCTGTAGGAGGTAGGAATAGGAGTCGAGGAGGCAGAGGAGTCTGTAGGAGGTAGGAATAGGAGTCGAGGAGGAAGAGGAGTCTGTAGGAGGTAGGAATAGGAGTCGAGGAGGAAGAGTCTGTAGGAGGTAGGAATAGGAGTCGAGGAGGAAGAGTCTGTAGGAGGTAGGAATAGGAGTCGAGGAGGAAGAGGAGTCTGTAGGAGGTAGGAATAGGAGTCGAAGAGGAAGAGAGGAGTCTGTAGGAGGTAGGAATAGGAGTCGAGGAAGAAGAGGAGTCTGTAGGAGGTAGGAATAGGAGTCAAGGATGCAGAGGAGTCTGTAGGAGGTAGGAATAGGAGTCGAGGAAGAAGAGGAGTCTGTAGGAGGTAGGAATAGGAGTCTGTAGGAGGTAGGAATAGGAGTCAAGGATGCAGAGGAGTCTGTAGGAGGTAGGAATAGGAGTCGAGGAAGAAGAGGAGTCTGTAGGAGGTAGGAATAGGAGTCGAGGAAGAAGAGGAGTCTGTAGGAGGTAGGAATAGGAGTCGAGGAGGAAGAGGAGTCTGTAGGAGGTAGGAATAGGAGTCGAGGAAGAAGAGGAGTCTGTAGGAGGTAGGAATAGGAGTCGAGGAGGAAGAGGAGTCTGTAGGAGGTAGGAATAGGAGTCGAGGAGGAAGAGTCTGTAGGAGGTAGGAATAGGAGTCGAAGAGGAAGAGAGGAGTCTGTAGGAGGTAGGAATAGGAGTCGAGGAAGAAGAGGAGTCTGTAGGAGGTAGGAATAGGAGTCGAGGAGGCAGAGGAGTCTGTAGGAGGTAGGAATAGGAGTCGAAGAAGAAGAGGAGTCTGTAGGAGGTAGGAATAGGAGTCGAGGAGGAAGAGGAGTCTGTAGGAGGTAGGAATAGGAGTCGAGGAGGAAGAGGAGTCTGTAGGAGGTAGGAATAGGAGTCGAGGAGGAAGAGTCTGTAGGAGGTAGGAATAGGAGTCGAAGAGGAAGAGAGGAGTCTGTAGGAGGTAGGAATAGGAGTCGAGGAAGAAGAGGAGTCTGTAGGAGGTAGGAATAGGAGTCGAGGAGGAAGAGGAGTCTGTAGGAGGTAGGAATAGGAGTCGAGGAAGAAGAGGAGTCTGTAGGAGGTAGGAATAGGAGTCGAGGAGGAAGAGGAGTCTGTAGGAGGTAGGAATAGGAGTCGAGGAGGAAGAGGAGTCTGTAGGAGGTAGGAATAGGAGTCGAGGAGGCAGAGGAGTCTGTAGGAGGTAGGAATAGGAGTCGAGGAAGAGAGGAGTCTGTAGGAGGTAGGAATAGGAGTCGAGGAGGAAGAGGAGTCTGTAGGAGGTAGGAATAGGAGTCGAGGAAGAAGAGGAGTCTGTAGGAGGTAGGAATAGGAGTCGAGGAGGAAGAGGAGTCTGTAGGAGGTAGGAATAGGAGTCAAGGATGCAGAGGAGTCTGTAGGAGGTAGGAATAGGAGTCTGTAGGAGGTAGGAATAGGAGTCGAGGAGGAAGAGGAGTCTGTAGGAGGTAGGAATAGGAGTCGAGGAAGAAGAGGAGTCTGTAGGAGGTAGGAATAGGAGTCGAGGAGGAAGAGAGGAGTCTGTAGGAGGTAGGAATAGGAGTCGAGGAAGAAGAGGAGTCTGTAGGAGGTAGGAATAGGAGTCGAGGAGCTAGAGGAGTCTGTAGGAGGTAGGAATAGGAGTCGAGGAGGCAGAGGAGTCTGTAGGAGGTAGGAATAGGAGTCAAGGATGCAGAGGAGTCTGTAGGAGGTAGGAATAGGAGTCGAGGAGGAAGAGGAGTCTGTAGGAGGTAGGAATAGGAGTCGAGGAGGAAGAGGAGTCTGTAGGAGGTAGGAATAGGAGTCGAGGAAGAGAGGAGTCTGTAGGAGGTAGGATTAGGAGTCAAGGATGCAGAGGAGTCTGTAGGAGGTAGGAATAGGAGTCGAGGAGGAAGAGGAGTCTGTAGGAGGTAGGAATAGGAGTCGAGGAGGAAGAGGAGTCTGTAGGAGGTAGGAATAGGAGTCGAGGAGGAAGAGGAGTCTGTAGGAGGTAGGAATAGGAGTCAAGGATGCAGAGGAGTCTGTAGGAGGTAGGAATAGGAGTCAAGGATGCAGAGGAGTCTGTAGGAGGTAGGAAGAGAAATCCAAGACGTCTGTGTGTTGCATTAGAAGAGATAGAGCCGCTTGGAGGAACTGGATGTAGATTAATGTGAAAAGCGGGAATTGGGAGCGCAGGACTATGGAAAGAAGAAGTTTTGTCTGTTCTATCAATTACATTTCTGGAATGTGCTTGTGGGGGCGTGGCTGTCTGAGAAGGGGGCGTGGCCAACTGAGCTGAATGATAGAATAAACAGAGTGTTGAGGGTTTGGGGTGAAAAGCAAAGACTGCTGACTTAGGAGGCAAACTAATGAGACTTTAAGAGGGAGAGGGGGAGAAGAGGAACAGGAAGAAAAGAAAAGGGAGGAGGGTGACAAAGAAGACAGGAGTGACATGAGGGATGAAAGAATAACAAGGAAAGGAAGAGAGGAGAGGAGGATGGTGGTAGTCCAAGAAAAAGAAAAGCAAAGGAAGACCAGAGGAGGAAGAGGAGGAGGAGGGGGGAGGAGGGGAACAAGACCAAAAGGCGCTTTAGGTTCTCCAGGATCCTGAGGTTTGATGTCGGTTCTCCCTCTGGTTCTGATGTCGTTACATAACTGAACAGTCAGACTGAGTTTGTTGTTTCAGCCAAAACCAACACAGGAGACGACTCAGCCTCGACACACTTACGGCTGCAGCTAATAACTGCTTCACCGACATCGCATGCATGACTTTTCCATCCCATCATGTGTGTGTGTGTGAAGAGGTTGCTGGTTAGGGTTAGGGGGTGAGGGCTGCAGGGAGGGTTAGGTGAAATAGAAAACTACTCAAGTTCTCCCCCATCATGGCTTTCGCCAGTCAAAGATGCAGCGGGAGACCAGGGCAAGGCACGGGCCGACGCAGGTCAGTCCCCATGTCACCTCCCACGCACTATCATGACTGTATAAGCTGCAACAGATAGAAGAACAGAGACAGGGAGAGAGGGGGAGGGGGGGGAGGGAGACGGTGTGTGGTCCAGCGCAGCAGCATCAGGCGTCCTGTCCAGGCGTCGTTGGACTGTCCAGGCGTCCACCCCAGGGTTAGGGTTAGATGCAGGCGGGGGCTGTCCATCCGGGGGTTAGGTGGTTAGGGCTGCAGGGAACAGCAGTCTGATCATGACGACTTGGATCTGTCTCCAACGCGCTGTCACATTTTCCAAAGACAGGGAATGTGATGAGCACTGGTGTGAACTTCTATTGTCGTCTCCACTTGTGTTACACTTCAGCTTCTTTGTGGATTAAAGGGTTCATTCACAGAGTCTCGTCCCTCTGTTTTGTTTCTCTGGCACCTTCAGATCTTTGACATTCCTCTCTTGAACCCCCAAACCCCCAAACCTCAGGAACTGGCTGCAGTCAAGATTATTTGGTCTTGAAAAGAAAAGCATCTTTTTTTTACACTAGATTCACGGCAGAGAGATGAAGTGAGGGTAACCATGGCAGCACCCCCAGTCCGGAGCTGCTCCCCAGCTACCCAGAGGTCAGGCTGATGCACATCTGGCATTTCCTGTTTCCTCTGCTCATGTCCCCGAGTGGTAGCCACACACACACACACACACACACACACACACACTGAAGAACACTCATGCATACAATTACACATCTGTGCACATACAAAGTTATTGTATAAAGAACGAACACCCACACACACTCAGGTATTCCTGTTCCATACTCCAAAGTTTCCATGGCTGTAAAAACTTCCAGCTGCTGTAGACGAACAGAAAGGAGAGAAGAAGAGAAAGAGAGTGAAGGACGGTGTGAAGACGGGATGAAGAGGATGAAGAGGATGAAGAGGATGAAGAGGATGAAGAGGATGACAGGGTTAAAAACACAGACACAAAAACAACCAGAGCAAAGAAACAGAAGAAGAAGCAGAAGAAGCAGGAGAAGAAGAAGAAGGGGGGGCGGGGGGCGACCTCTGCATCTCACTGAGCTGACAAACACTTTCCACTCCTGTGGATGCTGCAGTGTGTGTGTGTGTGTGTGTGTGCGTGCGTGTGCAGCCATAGGCAGGATGGGGGGACAGAACGGTGCCGTATGGTTTTCATAACTCCCCCCCAACACACACACACACACCACCAGCCGTCCCTTATACACTCACACACTTCACCAGCCCCCTCTTCCAAAAACACACAATTCTTTTTCCTCTACCCAGCCTCCCCCCCCTCCTCCCCCTCTACCCCCCCTCCCCCATCCTTCTCTGTCTGAGGCTCAGAGACTCAACAGAGGCAACGACCGGCAGGATCAGATACAGGAGCTTTTTCACCAGATTCATGATGGACTTTATTTAAATGTATTTGACTTTGACTCTTTTTGACTTTCACTTTTTTTTTTTTTTTGCTTTGACTCTTTTTGACTCTTTTTCACTTTATTTGACTCTTCTTGTCTCTGTTTTACTGCATTTGACTCTTATTTGTCTCTTTTTGACTCTATTCGACTCTTCTGGACGTAACTGGAAGGCAGACGGCTCCATTTGTTTCATTCTGAGCTCTGGACTCCACTGGGACTTTGTTGGACTTTGTTCTGGATCTGTTATTGGGCTCAGCTGAACTCTCATAGAGATTCCATAGGACTGCATGGTTTTCTGTTGGGGTTATAGAAGATCCTGTAAACTCTGGGCAGCAGTGCTGATTGTTTGCTAATGAATGGAGTTTGATCGACTCTACACTAGGGCTTCTGGTCTGAAGGCTGTGGTGCGTTAAGGTAATCAGATGTCATCTGTTCCACATTACTTTGAATAAAAAGTCAAATAAAACAGATTATTTATGTAAAGATTTTAAAAAAGAATAGAAAAGTCAAGCATTTGCTATTTAACTTGGGTAGAATAAAGTAATTTTGTGTGGACAGGAGCTAAAAGAAGACATCAAACTTGGTTATTTATTTTGCTAGAGAGGTTAGGATAGTTATTTGAATGTTGGCCTAGTTGAGAGCTCATGTCTGGGTGGAGGATGCAAAAGACCATCAGGAACAGTAGCTGCAGCAGAATGAGTCTCCCATGTGTCCTGTGGCTGCTCATCGTCTGTCTGGCTCCTGGAAGCCGAGGCCAGAAGCCGAAGGAGACGGATGCAGAGCAAACGGCCGGCCGGCCGCAGCTGGCGGAGAAAGATGCAGTCTGCCACCCGGAGGGATGCTACTCCGTCTTCCTGCAGAAGAGAAGCTTCAGGGAGGCCGGGCGCAGCTGTCGGGAGCGAGGTGGGACCCTGGCCACCATGCATACCCACGAAGCAGCGGGCGTGGTCCACGAGCTGCTGTCGGCCATCGAGCCTCAGGGGAGCAGGCTGAGGTTCCGCCTCTGGATCGGGCTGCACAGACCGCCACGCCAGTGCTCGTCCACGCGGCCGCTCAGAGGATTCGTCTGGGTCACAGGCAAAGTCTCACCTTCTTTCAACCTTGAAGTCGTCACTTCTCCTCATGTTGACCTGTGTCACAATATCAACCTCTTTATTACATATTCAGTCAATGATCTTTACAAAATATTTACTAAAACCAACATTAAATAATGGTCCGTGAAGCATGTAGGTTATCTATGCAGGTCATCTATATAAAGGTAAATCTAGGTAAAGGTAAAGGTAAATCTATGTTAAGGTAAATCTAGGTAAAGGTAAAGGTAAATCTATGTTAAGGTAAATCTAGGTAAAGGTAAAGGTAAATCTATGTAAAGGTAAATCTAGGTAAAGGTAAATCTAGGTAAAGGTAAAGGTAAATCTATGTAAAGGTAAATGTAAATCTATGTTAAGGTAAATCTAGGTAAAGGTAAAGGTAAATCTATGTAAAGGTAAATCTAGGTAAAGGTAAATCTAGGTAAAGGTAAATCTATGTAAAGGTAAATCTATATAAAGGTAAATCTATATAAAGGTAAATCTAGGTAAAGGTAAATCTAGGTAAAGGTAAATCTATATAAAGGTAAATCTATATAAAGGTAAATCTAGGTAAAAGTAAATCTAGGTAAAGGTAAATCTATGTAAAGGTAAATCTCTGTAAAGGTAAATCTATGTAAAGGTAAATCTATGTAAAGGTAAATCTAGGTAAAGGTAAATATAAAGGTAAATCTATGTAAAGGTAAATCTAGGTAAAGGTAAATCTATGTAAAGGTAAATCTCTGTAAAGGTAAATCTATGTAAAGGTAAATCTCTGTAAAGGTAAATCTATGTAAAGGTAAATCTAGGTAAAGGTAAATATAAAGGTAAATCTAGGTAAAGGTAAATCTAGGTAAAGGTAAATATAAAGGTAAATCTATGTAAAGGTAAATCTAGGTAAAGGTAAATATAAAGGTAAATCTAGGTAAAGGTAAATCTAGGTAAAGGTAAATCTATGTAAAGGTAAATCTAGGTAAAGGTAAATCTATGTAAAGGTAAATCTAGGTAAAGGTAAATCTATATAAAGGTAAATCTATGTAAAGGTAAATCTATGTAAAGGTAAATCTATGTAAAGGTAAATCTAGGTAAAGGTAAATATAAAGGTAAATCTAGGTAAAGGTAAATCTATGTAAAGGTAAATCTAGGTAAAGGTAAATCTATATAAAGGTAAATCTATATAAAGGTAAATCTATGTAAAGGTAAATCTAGGTAAAGGTAAATCTAGGTAAATCTAGGTAAAGGTAAATCTATATAAAGGTAAATCTATATAAAGGTAAATCTATATAAAGGTAAATCTAGGTAAAGGTAAATCTAGGTAAAGGTAAATCTAGGTAAAGGTAAATCTAGGTAAAGGTAGATCTAGGTAAAGGTAAATAAAGGTAAATCTATGGAGCAGCATTACAGAGGGAGAAGTGGTCAGAGTCAGCAGCTCTGCACCGGATGGTTATTACATTAACTGCTTTTGTCTCAGAGACAGAGATGGAGCTGGCGCGACAGGAGCAGCGCCCCCCCCTGACCTCGCTGCTACCCCTCAACCTGATTTAGTCATTACACAAACCTCCCGTTAAAAACCAGATGTTTTGTTTTTTTTTATCTTTACTCAGTGTCTGCCTCAGTCTACACTTTGAAAAGACTTTCAGTTTACAAGATTTATGTGGCCAAGTTGTTTTTATCCCATGTCATCATTTAAAGGAATATTCAACACAAAATATATAATTAGATTTTGGTATATATTGCTGATGTTTCTACTTGAGCCCATGGATTTGAATGCAATGCAAATCACATTCAGAGAAAACTCCATTTTGACCTCAGATTGGAGTCAAACACAGTGAGTTTTTTGGGTCAAATGTGTGAACACCAGCAATTGTGACACATTCAATTAGTAAACAGTGGACTGTTTCCAAGGCTTCAAAATGCATATTGTCTGGTCTGCAAAAGAGTTCAACACAAGTTTCAGATTAATAGGAGTAACTTCACTGTTACGATTTCTTCACAACCAATGAATTAAACCCAGATTAACAATTCAATATTTGTTCTAACATAAACACAGAACTTTGGAGAATCTTGTAGAGAGACGATGACAAAGGGAACTCTGACCTGGTCTTTGTCCTCATTTTCAAACAGGAGACCAGGATGGCCAGTTCACCAACTGGCTCCGTGAAGACACGCCCGGGACTTGTGCAGCCCCTCGCTGCGTCGCCATGACGGTCCACACTTCTGAGAGCGGTCGTGAGAGCAGCGACAACTTCCGGTGGATTGACGGCTCCTGTGCGTTGCCATTGGATGGATATGTTTGCCAGTACAACTACAAAGGGATGTGTCCGCCGCTGGAGGACGAGGGCAGAGGTCCAGCTGTTTACACCACGCCGTTCCACCTGGTCAGCACCCTGCTGACCCACGTGCCCTATGGGGCCGTCGCGGCCGTGTCGTGTCCTGCAGACGGCTCAGACCCAGACGCTCCTGCTGAGCAGACCGTACTGTGCATGGAGAGAGACGACGGGACAGTGGGCTGGTCCAGGGATGCCCCTCTCTGCTCCTCCAGTGCAGCTGCATCCAACCAGGACTGGTGCAACGGGGACCACGGGTGTGAGCAGTACTGCCAGACGACGGACACAGACTACTACTGTTACTGCTCCGAGGGCTTCGTCATCGACGAGGACGGCTACAGCTGCAGACCCGACCCTCTAAACCAGACGGATCCCCCGGAGTTATCCTCGGACTCTGCCGGTCCCACCGACCAGCCGTACATCAACCAGGTGTGTGTGGAGATGGGCTGCGAGTACAACTGTGTGGAGACGCCTCGGGGCATGCGCTGCACCTGCCCCCCCGGCTACCAGATGGGCCCCGACGGCCGCAGGTGTTCCGATGTAGACGAATGTCAACAGCAACCGTGCCCACAGCTCTGCGTCAACATCCCAGGAACCTTCCACTGCAGCTGCCACGCCGGCTTCCAACCGGACGACGAGGGCGAGTGCGTGGATGTGGACGAATGCCACGACGAAGGCAGCTGTGACGGCAGCTGTGAAAACACCGTGGGCTCCTTCAAGTGTGTGTGTAACCCTGGATACAGTTTAGGTGGCGACGGACAGTGCGTGGATGTGGATGAGTGCGTGGGGGAGTCGCCCTGCCAGCAGCAGTGTCTGAACTATATGGGTGGCTACCAGTGTTACTGTGACAACGGCTTCGACCTGCAGTCGGACGGACTGAACTGTCTGCCTTCGCCAGACGATGAGGAGTACTCCACCCTGACTCCTGATCCCATGCCCGACGGCGACCCCAACCACGGCGTGCCCTGGTCCACCTCCTTCACCCCCGACCCCGGCTTCGAAGCCGACACTAACTTCGATGACGACTGGCTCACGGAGGCTCCTGAGGAACTCTCTCCCGACGCCGCTCAAGGCCGAGAAAATTATCTGAACCAATGGGACGACATGTCCCCAAACCACCGGTATCAGACGGCCCCCACCCCGACGCTGAAGTATAGCACAGGCAATGAAATTGATAATGAGGCCAAAACAGGAGGTAGAGAAGTGAGTGGTGGGAGGGGAATGGAGACTGCAAACAGAGCGGCCACCGGCACCGGCACCGGGACCGGGACCGGGACCGGGGAGGGGGAGGGGGAGGGGTCCAGGATGGGGAGCACAGAGGACGTGAGCGGGGCAGCAGGACCAGGAGACGGCTCTGCTGACGGCAAACAGAAACATGACAAGAGCTGGCTGCTGGTGGCGCTGCTGGTGCCGCTGTGCGTGTTCCTGGTGGTGATGCTGGCGCTGGGAATCGTCTACTGCACCAGCTGCGCCGTCGACAAGAGCCTGAGCTTCTCAGACTGCTATCGCTGGATACTCCCCACGACGCCTCCCGACAGGACGGACGGCAAAACCCAAGCATGAACTCTAACATAAACACACACACACAGATGTGTTGAACGCCCAGATGCCTGTGATGGATCACCGGTCACTAAAATTACTATGGGATGTAGTCGAGCTGACTGGCTCTCATCAAGGAAACCTTAATACCCTGTTGCACACCCTCTGTAAATAATTCACTCTCATCATGTTTTTAAAATTCAATAAAACCAGTAAACTGATGAAACGCTGTGTGGTTTGTCAGCCGATGTAAGTTATACGACCGCGTTAGAGTCGAACCGGCCGATGAACACATGCAAGTATGTGTGGAAAGAATGTGTGGCTGTGATTTTATGGATCCATGTGTGTAAAAACAAATGAAACACTTGATTTCCCTGAGCCAAATTTTCACTTTCAATAACAATAAAAACAGGGAGGAGAGGAAAGTTTGCTGACGGGGGAGCTGCACGCCGGTTTTATTTGTTACAACTGCATTGTAACTCATTATAAGTACGGTTATAATGCGTTATAGAGATAGTGTGAATGCATTAGTGGGACGAGGGTCTCATTTCTGCAAGAACAATGTAGAAATGAAGGTGATAGTGTTTGATGGAGAAGATGTTCTACTCTGTTACATATATACTGTATATACTGCACCATTTCATTTGGTTTTAAAGTGTGTTGCACGTATCACAGGCCTGATGGTGCAGCAGACCTGCTATAGGGGCCATTGTCTGTGCTTCTTATACAGGTTCAGGTTCAGGTTACTTTATTGGTACCCCAGGGGGTAAACTGGTTCTGCAGTGTCGTCGAGAGTCAAGACATAAAACATCAAACAAATAATCAGAAATAGGACACTTAGGAAAACATGTACACATTAACAGGCTCAACAAGAAGTGCTGCTATTCATAAAATAGATATAAAAGTTAGAAATGAGACTAAAAACCAGTGAAACAGAAAATAAGTTCAAAAAGATTAAAAAATGCCACAGTGCCACAATGCCAATTCCACACAGATATAGGTTAGAATAAGTAGTACAATAAATACATGATGCAATAAGATCAAATAAAATCATGCTCCGGAAAGTGACTTGTGCAGTTTTGTGCAACTACAGCTTGTTAACCAGTGTAACTGCAGCTGGATTACAGTCTATGGATGTAGACTTCTGTCTTTTATAACAAGTATAGACTTGTTATATACATTCTTATAGTCTATAGGTGTAGAGTTGTTATATACATTCTTATAGTCTATAGGTGTAGGATAGCGCTGAGCCCAGCAGGTGGCAGACATGTGGCGCTGCAGCTGCTGTTATGTACAGTCTTATATACAGTCTATAGGTGTAGACTTGTTATATACATTCTTATAGTCTATAGGTGTAGAGTTGTTATTCTTATAGTCTATAGGTGTAGAGTTGTTATATACATTCTTATAGTCTATAGGTGTAGAGTTGTTATATACATTCTTATAGTCTATAGGTGTAGAGTTGTTGTTCTTATAGTCTATAGGTGTAGAGTTGTTATATACATTCTTATAGTCTATAGGTGTAGGATAGGGCTGAGCCCAGCAGGTGGCAGACATGTGGCGCTGCAGCTGCCGTTGCACTCAGAGAAGAAGTGGAGGATTTGGGGGGAGGAGCCCATCACGGTTCTGTAACCTCTATATATTCTATAGTAACCTCTATATATTCTATAGTAAGTTCTTTAGGATCTACCGAGGCTGGAAGATGTCCAGATGTGTCCGTCTGGGGAGAAACATGTCGATGACGAGAAGGATGATGGGATTGAAAGTCGCGGCTGGTGCAGTTTCCTGTAGAAGAGCAGAGCATCAGTTTAAGCGCTCTGCCACTTTAACACAGAGTCCTCACATTAGGAGGCTTTGGTAATTATTCATTATTCATTATTCATTATTCACGCTCACTAAAAGATCTCTGATATTAAACATGTGCGAGCGTGTGTGTGAGAAACGTGTGGGGGACAAACCACCGTTCCTACTGGATGAGAGTTCTGTCAACCAAACGTTGGCGTTGTGTGATTGGCTGAGCGGCGGGAGGGGCGGGGCTTACGTTGAATGAATACAGGAAGTGTTGAGCAGCGTGAGACTGCAGTTTGACGTTCACCCGGAGCTGATTGAACAAAACACGGTAACAAGCTGCTGAATTTATCGATTTATTGATCGATCTGCTCCTCTGTTGCTGTAGAAACGGGTCTGATCGGAAAACCGGCTTCACAGAAACACGTCTAACCCTAAACCACGGACTTTACTGTCCAGTGTTTCGATGACAGGAGTTTAACAGCTGCGTTAGCACGTAGGCTAACGGCTAACGGCTAACGGCAACACGGGAGGTTTTTATGAACTAACTGTTTATTTAGGACAAATGAGTGTTTATTTAACGGTGTAACTTAGTGTGTCTTTATTATCTCAGTGTTTATTTAACGGAGCAGCTTCAGGACAAACTGTTTATAACCGTTTCTCTGTGGAGTTTGTGTTTTGTTGCTGGTTGAAGTTACTGATGAAGGAGAAAGTGAAACAAAGCAGATTTATTGTGATCTGGTTCCTCTTGGACCTGAGCCTCAGACTGGGTTCAGGGGTCAGAGGTCAAAGGTCAGGGTTCAGGGTCTGAAGCCCTTGTTTCTACTGGACTGGACTGTAACTCAATAGATATAGTAATAATAATATATGTGTAACTCAATAGATATAATAATAATAATATGTGTGTAACTCAATAGATATAGTAGTAATAATATGTGTAACTCAATAGGCATAATAATAATAATATGTGTGTAACTCAATAGATATAGTAATAATAATATGTGTAACTCAATAGATATAGTAATAATATGTGTGTAACTCAATAGATATAGTAATAATAATGTGTGTAACTCAATAGACATAGTAATAATAATATATGTGTAACTCAATAGACATAGTAATAATAATATGTGTGTAACTCAATAGATATAGTAATAATAATGTGTGTAACTCAATAGATATAGTAATAATAATATGTGTAACTCAATAGATATAGTAATAATAATATGTGTGTAACTCAATAGATATAGTAATAATAATATGTGTAACTCAATAGATATAGTAATAATAATATGTGTAACTCAATAGATATAGTCATAATAATAATGTGTGTAACTCAATAGACATAGTAATAATAATATGTGTGTAACTCAATAGATATAGTAATAATAATATGTGTAACTCAATAGATATAGTAATAATAATATGTGTGTAACTCAATAGATATAGTCATAATAATAATGTGTGTAACTCAATAGACATAATAATGTATGTGTAGCTGAACATGAAGCTGTAACAGGATCCGACAGGATCACGACTCCGGCTCTGATTCAAACCAAACACAGGAACGTTTCATCGACTGCAGCAAACGCTGACTTTGCTTTAACTACTTTAACAAGTGCAATGAAAGTGTAAAGTTTGGAGCCACCGTGTAAAGTTAGTCTGAAGTCGTGCAGGAGAAGCACTGATGAAACTATCATTTAGTTGTAACTGTTATTTGTAGACTTTAACATATAATATTTAGAGTGATATAATATTTAATAGTTGATTGATGAGTGGTTTTTAAAGAGATGAACATCTGAGTGAATCTTCCTTCACTTCCTGCATTTCAAATAAAAACGTAACTATTTTTGTTTTTTTATCTTAATTTCTTCCTTTCGTTCTGATTGAAACGTCTTTTCTTCTCGTTGTGTTTTCCCTCCAGTTCGTCGTCGTCGTCGGTAACGAGCCTCAGACTGAACATGGTCGACTCTCAGTACTTCCTCCCTAACGACATCGGCATCTCGTCTCTGGACTGCGGCGAGGCTTTCCGCCTCCTCTCGCCGCAGGAGAAGATGTACGCGCACTACCTGTCCCGCGCCGCCTGGTACGTCCCCGCCTCCTCACAGATCAATAGTAGCGATGCACCGATACGATACCGAGACTTGGATCCGAGTACTTACTGATACGATACCGATGCCGATCCTTCGACCACAACTACAAAACAAACAATTAGGCAAAATGCAACGAATTGGAGACACGTTTTATTTTCTTCTCTGCTTCTGATCTAAAAAAAATAATACAACAACAACCTCTGATCTTCATGCAGAGCAGCTGCACTGGTGTCGGTAAAGTTCACCGATACGACACCAGTACATCACAACAGTACCGGTGTCGGTGCATCTCTAATCACTAGGGATCAATAGTGATCAATATCAAACGTTGCAGCCGTCGATGAATGAATGATTAACTCTCTGACGTGATGTCGATGAATGAATGATTAACTCTCTGATGTGACGTCGATGAATGAATGATTCATTCTCTCAGTTTATTTTTGTCATAATTCAGTTCAGAAAGTGAAACATTTTAATGTTAATGTAACGTTTCACATTAAAGAACATTTCAAACGTTGCAGCCGTCGATGAATGAATGATTAACTCTCTGGCATGACGTCGATGAATGAATGATTCATTCGTTCATGCTGCAGGTACGGCGGGCTGGCCGTGCTGCTGCAGAATGAATGAATGATTAACCCTCTCACGTGAACCCGTGCTGCAGGTACGGCGGGCTGGCCGTGCTGCTGCAGACGTCTCCGGAGTCGGCCGACATCTTCGTGCTGCTGCAGCGGATGTTCAGGAAGCAGACGCCTGCGCAGCTGGAGGCGGTCGCCACGGCAGCAGGACTCAGCTCCGAGGACTTCCAGGTACGCGCCCGGCCGGAGCGGCGGCCTCACGTTGTGACATCACATTAAACTCCAACTAACGCCGTGACCTTTGACCTTTGACCTCAGGCCTTCCTGGTGTACGCGGCCGGTCTCTACGCCAACATGGGAAACTACAAGTCCTTCGGAGACACCAAGTTCATCCCCAACCTGCCGCAGGTGAGCTGAGCTGCTGCTGCTGGGATATTATGGTCTGTATTCCACCAGGAGCGGCTGAAGGCTCCGGTCTGGTTCAGGAGACTTGATGCTGATGTTTGGTGGTGTGATATTATGGTCTGTATTCCACCAGGAGCGGCTGAAGGCGCTGGTCTGGGCCAGCCAGGCGTTCCAGGAGCAGCCGGCGGAGACGGAGTCTCTGTGGAACCGCGTCTCCCGTCTCCTCTACTCGCTGGACGACAAACAGAAGCAGCTGGGTTTGGGAGAGAAGGTGGGTTGTTTGTTTACAGGTCTTTAAATCACCTGTAAACAACAGTAAAGTGCCGTTAACGAAGCTGCGTCTCCTCCTTCAGGGAATCACCACCTACTTCTCAGGAAACTGCGGCCTGGAGGACGCGGAGCTGGCTCAGAAGTTCCTGGACTCTAAAGTATTCACTTTATTTCTCTGATGCCGTGAGTGCAGGGTTGTGTTGAGGTAACGACTACATCCTGATGTGTTTGTCACCTGCTTTGTCCCAGAAACTGTCGGCCTACAACACGCGTCTGTTCAAGAGGGACGACGGAGGGAAAGCCCGTTACGAGGTTCGCTTGGCGTCCGCGGTGCAGAAAGGTCAGAGCGGGAAAACATCCCATCAATGTCGCTGCACTTGTGAATATTTGTTGGTGAAAGAGCGTGACGTGACGTGTTGGACGACACGTTGTGCGTTACGACCAGAACTCAGGTCGTTAATGAAACGTCGTCCGTGTTGACAGACGGCGCCGCGGACGGAGAGGGAGCGTCGTCCTGCGGCAGCTTCAGTTTCCAAGACAATGAGTTCACGGTGACGAGAGGAGACTACGCTCCTCTGATGGACAAGGTGTGTCAGCACCTGCAGCAGGCGCAGGTGAGACATACAGATGTTCAGCCTCCATACAGATGTTCAGCCTCGTTACAGATGTTCAGCCTCGTTACAGATGTTCAGCCTCGTTACAGATGTTCAGCCTCGTTACAGATGTTCAGCCTCCATACAGATGTTCAGCCTCGTTACAGATGTTCAGCCTCCATACAGATGTTCAGCCTCGTTACAGATGTTCAGCCTCGTTACAGATGTTCAGCCTCCATACAGATGTTTAGTCTCAATACAGATGTTTAGTCTCAACACAGATGTTCAGCCTCGTTACAGATGTTCAGCCTCGTTACAGATGTTCAGCCTCGTTACAGATGTTTAGTCTCAATACAGATGTTCAGCCTCGTTACAGATGTTCAGCCTCGTTACAGATGTTTAGTCTCAATACAGATGTTTAGTCTCAATACAGATGTTTAGTCTCAATACAGATGTTCAGCCTCCATACAGATGTTCAGCCTCCATACAGATGTTCAGCCTCCATACAGATGTTCAGCCTCCATACAGATGTTCAGCCTCGTTACAGATGTTCAGCCTCGTTACAGATGTTCAGCCTCCATACAGATGTTCAGCCTCCATACAGATGTTTAGTCTCAATACAGATGTTTAGTCTCAACACAGATGTTCAGCCTCGTTACAGATGTTCAGCCTCGTTACAGATGTTCAGCCTCGTTACAGATGTTCAGCCTCGTTACAGATGTTTAGTCTCAATACAGATGTTCAGCCTCGTTACAGATGTTCAGCCTCGTTACAGATGTTTAGTCTCAATACAGATGTTTAGTCTCAATACAGATGTTTAGTCTCAATACAGATGTTTAGTCTCAATACAGATGTTCAGCCTCCATACAGATGTTCAGCCTCGTTACAGATGTTCAGCCTCCATACAGATGTTCAGCCTCCATACAGATGTTCAGCCTCCATACAGATGTTCAGCCTCCATACAGATGTTCAGCCTCCATACAGATGTTCAGCCTCGTTACAGATGTTCAGCCTCGTTACAGATGTTCAGCCTCGTTACAGATGTTTAGTCTCAATACAGATGTTCAGCCTCCATACAGATGTTCAGCCTCGTTACAGATGTTCAGCCTCCATACAGATGTTTAGCCTCCATACAGATGTTTAGTCTCAATACAGATGTTCAGCCTCGTTACAGATGTTCAGCCTCGTTACAGATGTTCAGCCTCGTTACAGATGTTCAGCCTCCATACAGATGTTCAGCCTCGTTACAGATGTTCAGCCTCGTTACAGATGTTCAGCCTCGTTACAGATGTTCAGCATCCATACAGATGTTCAGCATCCATACAGATGTTCAGCCTCCATACAGATGTTCAGCCTCCATACAGATGTTAAGCCTCGTTACAGATGTTCAGCCTCCATACAGATGTTTAGTCTCAATACAGATGTTTAGTCTCAATACAGATGTTCAGCCTCCATACAGATGTTCAGCCTCGTTACAGATGTTCAGCCTCCATACAGATGTTTAGTCTCAATACAGATGTTTAGTCTCAATACAGATGTTCAGCCTCCATACAGATGTTCAGCCTCCATACAGATGTTCAGCCTCCATACAGATGTTCAGCCTCGTTACAGATGTTCAGCCTCGTTACAGATGTTTAGTCTCAATACAGATGTTTAGTCTCAATACAGATGTTCAGCCTCCATACAGATGTTCAGCCTCGTTACAGATGTTCAGCCTCCATACAGATGTTTAGTCTCAATACAGATGTTTAGTCTCAATACAGATGTTCAGCCTCCATACAGATGTTCAGCCTCGTTACAGGTGTTCAGCCTCCATACAGATGTTTAGCCTCCATACAGATGTTTAGTCTCAATACAGATGTTCAGCCTCGTTACAGATGTTCAGCCTCGTTACAGATGTTCAGCCTCCATACAGATGTTCAGCCTCGTTACAGATGTTCAGCCTCGTTACAGATGTTCAGCCTCGTTACAGATGTTCAGCCTCGTTACAGATGTTCAGCATCCATACAGATGTTCAGCATCCATACAGATGTTCAGCCTCCATACAGATGTTCAGCATCCATACAGATGTTCAGCCTCCATACAGATGTTCAGCCTCCATACAGATGTTCAGCCTCGTTACAGATGTTCAGCCTCCATACAGATGTTTAGTCTCAATACAGATGTTTAGTCTCAATACAGATGTTCAGCCTCCATACAGATGTTCAGCCTCGTTACAGATGTTCAGCCTCCATACAGATGTTTAGTCTCAATACAGATGTTTAGTCTCAATACAGATGTTCAGCCTCCATACAGATGTTCAGCCTCCATACAGATGTTCAGCCTCCATACAGATGTTCAGCCTCGTTACAGATGTTCAGCCTCGTTACAGATGTTTAGTCTCAATACAGATGTTTAGTCTCAATACAGATGTTCAGCCTCCATACAGATGTTCAGCCTCGTTACAGATGTTCAGCCTCCATACAGATGTTTAGTCTCAATACAGATGTTCAGTCTCAATACAGATGTTCAGCCTCCATACAGATGTTCAGCCTCGTTACAGGTGTTCAGCCTCCATACAGATGTTTAGCCTCCATACAGATGTTTAGTCTCAATACAGATGTTACAGATGTTCAGTTTACAGATGTTCAAATACAGATGTTCAGCCTCTAATGTTCATACAGATGTTCAGTCTACAGATGTTCATACAGATGTTCAGCCTCGTTACAGATGTTCAGCCTCCATACAGATGTTCAGCCTCCATACAGATGTTCAGCCTCCATACAGATGTTCAGCCTCGTTACAGATGTTCAGCCTCCATACAGATGTTCAGCCTCGTTACAGATGTTCAGCCTCGTTACAGATGTTCAGCCTCGTTACAGATGTTCAGCCTCGTTACAGATGTTTAGTCTAAATACAGATGTTTAGTCTAAATACAGATGTTTAGTCTCAATACAGATGTTTAGTCTAAATACAGATGTTTAGTCTAAATACAGATGTTTAGTCTAAATACAGATGTTCAGTCTCAATACAGATGTTCAGCCTCCATACAGATGTTCAGCCTCGTTACAGATGTTCAGCCTCCATACAGATGTTTAGTCTCAATACAGATGTTTAGTCTCAATACAGATGTTCAGCCTCCATACAGATGTTCAGCCTCCATACAGATGTTCAGCCTCCGTACAGATGTTTAGTCTCAATACAGATGTTCAGCCTCCTGATGTTTTTTCCAGAGCTTCGCGGCCAACGAGAACCAGAGGAAGATGCTGGCGGAGTACGAGCGCAGCTTCACGCTGGGCTCCGTGGACGCTCATAAAGAGGGCTCACGCTACTGGATCAAAGACAAAGGACCAATCGTTGAGAGGTGATTAAACACGTTAAACACGTTCCAGCTCTAATATAAATGTGTCAGACGTGTCTGAAGTTTCCTGACTCTGTGGATCTGCTCTCTGTCTCAGCTACATAGGTTTCATAGAGAGCTACAGAGACCCGTTCGGCTCCAGAGGAGAGTTCGAAGGTAACGGCCTCAGTGTTTCTTATTATTTATATAATAATAATAATAATTATTATTTATATAATAATAATAATTATTATTTATATAATAATAATTATTATTTATATAATAATTATTATTATTTATATACTAACAATTATTATTCTGGCCGAGCTGCTGGAGACGAGCCGTCAGAACTAAACCAACACTAACACAGTTGAGACGTTCCTCGTTCTGGACAGAATGGATGTGGTAATTGTGCTGAAGGTGAAACCGGTTTCATGAAGGTTAATTCTTCTGTTCTCTGTCTGAGACATTAAAGGGATAGTACGCAGTGATGAAGACAGACTGACCTATCGTAGCGTTGAATTCACTCCGTCCTGCAGAGAACAGAGAGTTCATGAATCTGAATTCTTAATTCATATATTGAATGATAATATAAGTTCTGTCGTGTTGTGGCGCCCCCTTCAGGTTTTGTTGCGGTGGTGAACAAGGCGATGAGCGAGCGCTTCGCCAAGCTGGTGAGCTCGGCGGAGGTTCTGCTGCCGGAGCTGCCGTGGCCCCGAGACTTTGAGAAGGACTCGTTCCTGAAGCCGGACTTCACCTCGCTGGACGTGCTCACCTTCGCCGGCAGCGGGATTCCTGCCGGCATCAACATCCCAAACTGTACGTACGGCCGCCGCCGCCGCCGCCGCCACCGCCACCCCGGATGTTTCTACACACTGACTGAAGACTGTGTGTGTGTGTGTGTTTCTTTGTGTAGACGATGACATCAGACAGTCAGAGGGCTTTAAAAACGTGTCGCTTGGCAACGTCTTGGCCGTCGCCTACGCCACGCAGAAGGAGAAACTGACCTTCCTGCAGGAGGACGACAAGGTGAGATCAGCAGGGATGGAGGGGTGGGGTGGCGGTAGCTGTTATTATATATATCTGCCTTTTTTATTTATTATTGTTTACTTATTTACTTACTACAAAAAACATTAGACATGTCTCACATCTGGCTGAAGCTCTCAGTGCTTCAAGAACTTTTTCCCATCATTAAATATTATAGAGCTACGTTTGTTTTCCTTTTAATCTCATATCTGCCACCGGATCTCTGATCTCTGATCTCTCTGATCTCTCTGATCTCTGATCTCTGATCTCTCTGATCTCTCTGATCTCTGATCTCTGATCTCTCTGATCTCTGATCTCTCTGATCTCTGATCTCTCTGATCTCTCTGATCTCTGATCTCTGATCTCTCTGATCTCTGATCTCTCTGATCTCTCTGATCTCTGATCTCTCTGATCTCTGATCTCTGATCTCTCTGATCTCTGATCTCTCTGATCTCTGATCTCTCTGATCTCTGATCTCTGATCTCTCTGATCTCTGATCTCTCTGATCTCTGATCTCTGATCTCTCTGATCTCTGATCTCTCTGATCTCTCTGATCTCTCTGATCTCTGATCTCTCTGATCTCTCTGATCTCTGATCTCTGATCTCTCTGATCTCTCTGATCTCTGATCTCTGATCTCTCTGATCTCTGATCTCTCTGATCTCTGATCTCTGATCTCTCTGATCTCTGATCTCTCTGATCTCTCTGATCTCTGATCTCTCTGATCTCTGATCTCTGATCTCTCTGATCTCTGATCTCTCTGATCTCTGATCTCTCTGATCTCTGATCTCTCTGATCTCTGATCTCTCTGATCTCTCTGATCTCTGATCTCTCTGATCTCTGATCTCTGATCTCTGATCTCTCTGATCTCTCTGATCTCTGATCTCTCTGATCTCTGATCTCTGATCTCTCTGATCTCTCTGATCTCTGATCTCTCTGATCTCTCTGATCTCTGATCTCTCTGATCTCTCTGATCTCTGATCTCTCTGATCTCTGATCTCTCTGATCTCTGATCTCTCTGATCTCTCTGATCTCTCTGATCTCTGTCTCTGATCTCTGATCTCAGACACATTTTGAATGATCAAAATGATGAAAATGTCACTGTAATAATATCTGAACCTATTGTTTTGAGGTTTTTTCTCCTTAAATTAATTGTTTTCTGTTTGATACTTTTAATAATGGTCATGGCTGCACTGTTGCCGTGTCACGCTATGGGTCCGTATAATTTCCTGCTTTGTTGTTACACTTATATATTATATTATATTATATTATAATACTATTGTAATACTATTTTATTTTTTTTTTGCCTTTTCATGCCTTTATTGGACCGGACAGTTGAGAGTGTGACAGGAAATAAGAGGCAGAGACGGGGGAATGACATGCAGTATCAAAAAATCAAAAACAAAATGAACATAATGTTTTTTAAACTGTGTGATCTTGGTTTTGTTTGTGGTCTCCTTGAACGCTGCTCTGTGGACGGCGTGCAGTGAGCAGCGAGCAGCGTGCAGCGAGCAGCGAGCAGCGTGCAGCGAGCAGCGAGCAGCGTGCAGCGAGCAGCGTGCAGCGAGCAGCGTGCAGCGTGCAGCGTGCAGCGAGCAGCGTGCAGCGAGCAGCGTGCAGCGTGCAGCGAGCAGCGTGCAGCGTGCAGCGAGCAGCATGCAGCAGCGTGCAGTGTGCAGCAGCAGCGTGCAGCGTGCAGCGAGCAGCGTGCAGTGTGCAGCGTGCAGCGTGCAGTGTGCAGCAGCAGCGTGCAGCGAGCAGCGTGCAGTGTGCAGCGTGCAGCGTGCAGCAGCGTGCAGCAGCGAGCAGCAGCGTGCAGCGAGCAGCAGCGTGCAGCGAGCAGCAGCGTGCAGCGAGCAGCATGCAGCAGCGTGCAGTGTGCAGCAGCAGCGTGCAGCGAGCAGCATGCAGCAGCGTGCAGCGAGCAGCGAGCAGCGAGCAGCGTGCAGCGAGCAGCGTGCAGCGTGCAGCGAGCAGCGTGCAGCGTGCAGTGAGCAGCAGCAGCTGTACAGCATCTGCTACCGTGTTGCGACACACACGCACACAACACACAACATGTTGATTACTACTCACACTGTGTGTGTCTGTGTGTCTCTGTGTCTGTGTGTCTCTGTGTGTGTGTGTGTGTGTCTGTGTGTGTGTGTGTGTCTCTGTGTGTGTGTGTCTGTCTCTGTGTGTCTCTGTGTGTCTGTGTGTGTGTGTCCAGGACTCGTTCATCAGGTGGAAGGGTCCGTCCTTCGAGGTGCAGGTTGGGCTTCATGAGCTTCTGGGCCACGGGAGTGGAAAGCTGTTTGTCCAGGTGACGTCTGTGTATTTATATCTATTTATATATATATGTATGTATTTATTGATCATATATATTTATATATATGTATTTATTGATCATATATATTTATATATATGTATTTATTGATATATTGAAGTAGTGATGTTTTATTTTGCACTAAACTACAACCAACACTTCCTGTTTGTTGTTGTTGTTGTTTCCAGGACGACCAGGGCAAGTTCAACTTTGACCAGAGCAAAGTGGTCAACCCAGAGACTGGAGAGCCGGTCAGTGTGTGTCTGTGTGTAACATTGTGTTGTTGTTGTGTTGTTGTGTGTCTGCAGGTGTCCAGCTGGTATCAGTGTGTGTCTGTGTGTAACATTGTGTTGTTGTTGTGTTGTGTGTCTGCAGGTGTCCAGCTGGTATCAGTGTGTGTCTGTCAGTGTGTAACATTGTGTTGTTGTGTTGTGTGTCTGCAGGTGTCCAGCTGGTATCAGTGTGTGTCTGTGTGTAACATTGTGTTGTTGTTGTGTTGTGTGTCTGCAGGTGTCCAGCTGGTACCGTGGTAGCGAGACGTGGGACAGTAAATTCTCGACCATCGCGTCGTCGTACGAAGAATGTCGCGCTGAGTGCGTCGGACTTTACCTCTGTCTCAACAAATCAGTGCTCAGGTAAAAACTACGACCGAAGCTATAGAATCTATAGGAACTACGACCGAAGCTATAGAATCTATAGGAACTACGACCGAACCTATAGAATCTATAGGAACTACGACCGAAGCTATAGAATCTATAGGAACTACGACCGAAGCTATGGGAATGGCTAGTGGCTACGTCATCACATTCTAAAACATCACTTCCGTGTCCAATCGCAGGATATTCAGAATAGAAACAATAGGCAGACGGGTGAACGGGAGCTTTCATTTATGAATAAATAAACATATATATTCATGTATATGAATTTAATGCACAATATAGCATAAATATATACTACCGTAAAACTTAAGGGCCGAGTCCCAATTTGCCGCGGGTCCCAATTAACCGCTGGGTGTAGCAAAATATTTTTTTATATTAAACGTCCATCCCAAATAAACGACGGGTCAATATTGTTTTTCTGGTTGCCAAAAAATATTCTATGCAAATAGCGGGTGTCTCGAGACCGAGGACCGACGAGACGCCGCTGAGCTGGTTGCTCCTGCCCGGTCTGTCCATTCCTCTCATCCGCACTTCAGCACCTGTCCTGGGCTGCACAGTGTCGGCTCGGCTCGGCTCGCTCCTCGTTTTAAATGACTTACGCTATTAGTCCTTTTAAAAGTGGCGTAAACACACAAGTGCTGAAGTGAGGGAGGAGTGGAGAGACTGGGTGTGCGCGGGGTTGTTGCAACTTGCGGCGGATCAGGAGGGGCGGAGGACCGACATGACGGCAGGTCTCGTAGCCTACCTGTGCGGGCCAGGACCGCGGAGGTCAGCGAGACAGAGAACGAGTCCGCCCCGGCCGTATCGGCTGTGTTTACCGTCTCAGGTGTCATACATGGTTAGACAGATGAATTAGTCCTCTAACACATCCTAAAGTTTGACTTGTCAGAGTTTTTCAGTATAGAAGCAGCTCAGGTTTAAGTGTCAGGACTCGGGAGTCACTGTGGGGACGAAAGATACAGACGTGATCTCGTCCCTCTGCACATTAATGAGCCTGTCTGTCACCGTGCGCACTCTCACACTGTGTGTTACAGGATTAATTAAAACACACAACATAAACAATGCGACCGTATACATGTGTAGATACTACAGGAGGAGGCAGACCGGGTTGCGGTACGTCGCGGTGGTCCAGCAGTGGTCCAGTCACGGAGGAAATGTTAGCTATGGCTAAGCGCTAAACGTTAGCTCATATAACGTCTCTATGTAATTTATAAGTGTGTGTGTGTGTGTGTGTGTGTGTGTGTGTGTGTGTGTGTGTGTGTGTGTGTGTGTGTGTGTGTGTGTGTGTTTTGGGGGGGCAACAATGAAGAACATGCATTTCTGTATACGTTAGCAGCAGGGGTTGGACACGGAAGTGATTCGTGACGTCACACTAGCCATTCCCATAGAATCTATAGGAACTACGACTGAACCTATAGAATCTATAGGAACGACGACCGAACCTATAGAATCTATAGGAACTACGACCGAACCTATAGAATCTATAGGAACTACGACCGAACCTATAGAATCTATAGGAACTACGACCGAAGCTATAGAATCTATAGGAACGACGACCGAACCTATAGAATCTATAGGAACTACGACTGAACCTATAGAATCTATAGGAACTACGACCGAAGCTATAGAATCTATAGGAACTACGACTGAACCTATAGAATCTATAGGAACTACGACCGAAGCTATAGAATCTATAGGAACTACGACCGAAGCTATAGAATCTATAGGAACGACGACCGAACCTATAGAATCTATAGGAACTACGACCGAAGCTATAGAATCTATAGGAACTACGACTGAACCTATAGAATCTATAGGAACTACGACCGAAGCTATAGAATCTATAGGAACTACGACTGAACCTATAGAATCTATAGGAACTACGACCGAACCTGTGTGTGTGTTGCAGTATCTTCGGCCACGAGGGCCAGGATGCAGACGATGTTGTTTACATTAACTGGCTCAGTATGGTCCGAGCTGGACTTCTGGGACTGGAGTTCTACACACCGGAGAGCAAGAGCTGGAGACAGGTCAGCATATAGAATCTATACAGAGTGTTCTAGAGCACTGGACTATAGAATATATCTCTAACTATATATATGTACGTCCAGGCTCACATGCAGGCTCGGTTCGTGATCCTACGCGTCCTGCTGGAGGCCGGCGAGGGCCTGGTCGGTCTGGACGAGGTCACGGGACCGGACGGAAAACCTGACGCTCGCATCACGCTGGACCGCAGCAAGATCCATACTGTGGGCAAGAGCGCCATCCATAAGTTCCTCTGTAAACTACAGGTAACTACGGGTTCCAATGTAAACTACAGGTAACTAAACTACAGGTAACTACGGGTTCCTCTGTAAACTACAGGTAACTAAACTATAGGTAACTACGGGTTCCAATGTAAACTACAGGTAACTAAACTACAGGTAACTAAACTACAGGTAACTACGGGTTCCAATGTAAACTACAGGTAACTAAACTACAGGTAACTACGGGTTCCTCTGTAAACTACAGGTAACTAAACTATAGGTAACTACGGGTTCCAATGTAAACTACAGGTAACTAAACTACAGGTAACTAAACTACAGGTAACTACGGGTTCCAATGTAAACTACAGGTAACTAAACTACAGGTAACTAAACTATAGGTAACTACGGGTTCCTCTGTAAACTACAGGTAACTAAACTATAGGTAACTACGGGTTCCAATGTAAACTACAGGTAACTAAACTATAGGTAACTACGGGTTCCAATGTAAACTACAGGTAACTAAACTACAGGTAACTACGGGTTCCAATGTAAACTACAGGTAACTAAACTACAGGTAACTAAACTATAGGTAACTACGGGTTCCAATGTAAACTACAGGTAACTAAACTACAGGTAACTACGGGTTCCTCTGTAAACTACAGGTAAATAAACTACAAGTAACTACGGGTTCCTCTGTAAACTACAGGTAACTAAACTATAGGTAACTACGGGTTCCTCTGTAAACTAGGTAACTAAACTACAGGTAACTACAGGTAACTAAACTACAGGTAACTAAACTATAGGTAACTACGGGTTCCTCTGTAAACTACAGGTAACTAAACTATAGGTAACTACGGGTTCCAATGTAAACTACAGGTAACTAAACTACAGGTAACTACGGGTTCCTCTGTAAACTACAGGTAAATAAACTACAAGTAACTACGGGTTCCTCTGTAAACTACAGGTAACTAAACCATAGGTAACTACGGGTTCCTCTGTAAACTAGGTAACTAAACTACAGGTAACTACAGGTAACTAAACTACAGGTAACTAAACTATAGGTAACTACGGGTTCCTCTGTAAACTACAGGTAACTAAACTATAGGTAACTACGGGTTCCTCTGTAAACTACAGGTAAATAAACTACAAGTAACTACGGGTTCCTCTGTAAACTACAGGTAACTAAACTACAGGTAACTACAGGTAACTAAACTACAGGTAACTACGGGTTCCTCTGTATACTACAGGTAACTAAACTACAGGTAACTACAGGTAACTAAACTACAGGTAACTAAACTACAGGTTCCTAACTGTAAACTACAGGTTTCTCTTCATACTAAACTACAGGTTGTAACTAGTATTAGTTATATTAAATGCTACACCAACTACGGGTTCCTCTAGGGGTAGGTGAGCACGCTGCAGGGGTGTATATATAGGGTATATACCCTAAATATATTTCTCATAGTTACACATATACTATACTATATACCCTAAATATGTTTATTATATATATATACCCTAAATATATTTTTCACTGATGTTCTGAGTCAAGAATGTGTTGACATTGTGTTGATGTTGCGTTGACGTTGTGTAGGTCTTGAAGTCGACGGCGGACGTGGACGGCGGCCGCGCTCTGTACGACGGCTACTCTGCCGTCAGCGACAGCGACGGCCACAACTTCCTGCGTCTCCGTGAGACGGTGCTGCTGAGGAAAGAAGCTCGCAAGATGTTTGTCCAGGCCAACACCAGAGTCAGAGGTCAGTATACTATATACTATATATACTATATACTATACTATACTATACTATACTATAGGCCAACACCAGAGTCAGAGGTCAGTATACTATATACTATATATACTATATACTATATACTATACTATACTATAGGCCAACACCAGAGTCAGAGGTCAGTATATTATATACTATATACTATATACTATATATACTATATACTATATACTATACTATACTATAGGCCAACACCAGAGTCAGAGGTCAGTATACTATATATTATATACTATATACTATACTATACTATACTATAGGCCAACACCAGAGTCAGAGGTCAGTATACTATATATTATATACTATATACTATACTATACTATACTATAGGCCAACACCAGAGTCAGAGGTCAGTATACTATATATTATATACTATATACTATACTATACTATAGGCCAACACCAGAGTCAGAGGTCAGTATACTATATATTATATACTATATACTATACTATACTATACTATACTATAGGCCAACACCAGAGTCAGAGGTCAGTATATTATATACTATATACTATACTATACTATACTATACTATAGGCCAACACCAGAGTCAGAGGTCAGTATATTATATACTATATACTATATACTATACTATAGGCCAACACCAGAGTCAGAGGTCAGTATACTATATACTATATACTATACTATACTATAGGCCAACACCAGAGTCAGAGGTCAGTATATTATATACTATATATACTATATACTATACTATACTATACTATAGGCCAACACCAGAGTCAGAGGTCAGTATATTATATACTATATACTATATATACTATATACTATACTATAGGCCAACACCAGAGTCAGAGGTCAGTATACTATATACTCTATATACTATATACTATATACTATACTATACTATACTATACTATACTATAGGCCAACACCAGAGTCAGAGGTCAGTATATTATATACTATATATACTATATACTATACTATACTATAGGCCAACACCAGAGTCAAAGGTCAGTATATTATATACTATATACTATACTATACTATACTATACTATACTATAGGCCAACACCAGAGTCAGAGGTCAGTATATTATATACTATATACTATACTATACTATACTATACTATACTATACTATACTATACTATACTATAGGCCAACACCAGAGTCAGAGGTCAGTATATTATATACTATATACTATACTATACTATACTATACTATACTATACTATACTATAGGCCAACACCAGAGTCAAAGGTCAGTATATTATATACTATATACTATACTATACTATACTATACTATACTATAGGCCAACACCAGAGTCAGAGGTCAGTATATTATATACTATATATACTATATACTATACTATACTATACTATAGGCCAACACCAGAGTTAGAGGTCAGTATACTATATACTATATACTATATATACTATACTATACTATACTATAGGCCAACACCAGAGTCAAAGGTCAGTATATTATATACTATATACTATACTATACTATACTATACTATACTATAGGCCAACACCAGAGTCAGAGGTCAGTATATTATATACTATATATACTATATACTATACTATACTATACTATAGGCCAACACCAGAGTTAGAGGTCAGTATACTATATACTATATACTATATATACTATACTATACTATACTATAGGCCAACACCAGAGTCAGAGGTCAGTATACTATATACTATATATACTATACTATACTATACTATAGGCCAACACCAGAGTTAGAGGTCAGTATACTATATACTATATACTATATATACTATACTATACTATACTATAGGCCAACACCAGAGTCAGAGGTCAGTATATTATATACTATATATACTATACTATACTATACTATAGGCCAACACCAGAGTCAAAGGTCAGTATATTATATACTATATACTATACTATACTATACTATACTATACTATACTATAGGCCAACACCAGAGTCAAAGGTCAGTATATTATATACTATATACTATACTATACTATAGGCCAACACCAGAGTCAAAGGTCAGTATATTATATACTATATACTATACTATACTATACTATACTATAGGCCAACACCAGAGTCAGAGGTCAGTATATTATATACTATATACTATACTATATTATACTATACTATACTATACTATAGGCCAACACCAGAGTCAAAGGTCAGTATACTATATACTATATACTATATATACTATATACTATACTATACTATACTATACTATAGGCCAACACCAGAGTCAGAGGTCAGTATATTATATACTATATACTGTACTATATATTATATATTATGTACGATACACATCTGGACCAGTAGTTACATCAATAGTTACATAGTTACATCTGGACCAGTAGTTACATCAATAGTTACATAGTTACATCTGGACCAGTAGTTACATCAATAGTTACATAGTTACATCTGGACCAATAGCGGCTTGTGTTGTTGTGTCGTTTCCTAGGCGACAGCGTCGAGCTGGTGGAGTACGAAGGCAGCGCCGCAGGTTTGATCTCCTCGTTCACCGAGCGTTTCCAGGACGACGCGGAGCAGCTGGAGGCCGACCTCCTGGAGCTGAGCAAGAGAGACTGTCAGTGCTGGTGCTGACGGACCGCCGCCCGCCGCCGTAGCCATAGCGACCGATCAATGATTCTCAACGACGCAGTGATTCAAAACAAAATTCAAGTTTCCTCTTAAAGCCATAGGACAAGAACTCATCGGGTCTTTGAAAACTGGATCAAATACCAATAATCAGCTGATCGTGGGTTCGATGCCACCCAGACGATGCGTTTAGGTCACGTGTTTTTCTAATGAGGAATATTTACGCGTCCAAACAGACGGTTAAATAAATGTCGATGTAACTCACTTTTTAATCAAAAGATGTCAAAACCTTCATCGACCTTGAAACTGTACAAGAAAATATAAAATCTTTACATGAAGCCTCTGTTTAGCCTGCGTTGGTGCTAATCTACAGCTGGGGGGGTTGGGGGGTGGTAACTCTACAGCTGGGGGGGTTGGGGGGCTGGGGGGTTGAGGGGTTGGAAGGGTTGGGGGGTTGGGGGGGTAACTCTACAGCTGGGGGGCTGGGGGGCGAGGGGGCTGGGGGGTTGGGAGGGTTGGGGGGGTTGGGGGGTGGTAACTCTACAGCTGGGGGGGTTGGGGGGTTGGGGGGTTGAGGGGCTGGGGGGGCGAGGGGGCTGGTAACTCTACAGCTGGAGACGCGGCGTCGAGACGCGGCGACTCGACTACAATAAATGACTAGAATAAACGATGTGTCTAGAATCCCCAAAAACTCTGTACTGAAGAAATGTGATGTTGATCTGCACAAATAAAATGAGTTTGATACAATCGTCGTGGTCATTTACCCCAGAAGACCCACAGAGCATCATGTTGGTCCCCCGGGTTTCAGATCTGGGGGGCTGGGGGGTTGAGGGTCTGGGGGGCTGGGGGGGCTGGGGGGGCTGGGGGGGCTGGGGGGCTGGGGAGGCTGGGGAGGCTGGGGGGCTGGGAGGCTGGGGAGGCTGGGGGGCTGGGGAGGCTGGGGGGCTGGGAGGCTGGGGAGGCTGGGGGGGCTGGGAGGCTGGGGAGGCTGGGAGGCTGGGGAGGCTGGGGGGGCTGGGGAGGCTGGGGGGGCTGGGAGGCTGGGGAGGCTGGGAGGCTGGGGAGGCTGGGAGGCTGGGGAGGCTGGGGGGGCTGGGGAGGCTGGGGGGCTGGGAGGCTGGGGGGGCTGGGAGGCTGGGGAGGCTGGGGGGGCTGGGGAGGCTGGGGGGCTGGGAGGCTGGGGGGGCTGGGAGGCTGGGGGGGCTGGGGAGGCTGGGGGGCTGGGGGGCTGGGGGGGGGAGGCTGCGGAGGCTGGGGGGCTGGGGAGGCTGGGGGCTGGGAGGCTGGGGGGCTGGGAGGCTGGGGAGGCTGGGGGGCTGGGAGGCTGGGGGGGCTGGGAGGGTGGGGGGGCTGGGGAGGCTGGGGGGCTGGGAGGCTGGGGAGGCTGGGGGGCTGGGGAGGCTGGGGGGCTTGGGGAGGCTTGGCTGGGGAGGCTGGGGGCTGGGGAGGCTGGGGGGCTTGGGGAGGCTGGGGGGCTGGGAGGCTGGGGAGGCTGGGGGGCTGGGGAGGCTGGGGGGGCTGGGGAGGCTGGGAGGCTGGGGAGGCTGGGGGGCTGGGGAGGCTTGGGGGCTGGGAGGCTGGGGGGCTGGGAGGCTTGGGAGGCTGGGGGGCTGGGAGGCTGGGGGGCTGGGAGGCTGGGGGGCTGGGGAGGCTGGGGGGCTGGGGGGCGGGGGAGGCTGGGGGGCTGGGGAGGCTGGGGGCTTGGGGAGGCTGGGAGGCTGGGGGCTGGGGAGGCTGGGGGGCTTGGGGAGGCTGGGGGGCTGGGAGGCTGCGGAGGCTGGGGGGCTGGGGAGGCTGGGGGGCTGGGAGGCTGGGGGGCTGGGGAGGCTGGGGGGCTTGGGGAGGCTGGGGGGCTGGGGGGCGAGGTGCTGGGGAGGCTGGGGGGGCTGGGGGGTTGAGGGTCTGGGGGGCTGGGGGGTTGAGGGGCTGGGAGGCTGGGGGGCTGGGGGGGTTGGGGGGGTTGAGGGGGTTAGGGGGGTGGGGGGGTTGAGGGGGTTAGGGGGGGTGGGGGGTTGAGGGGAGTCCAACGTAGAAGTTTGGTTGAAATGGGGCCGGTGGTTTTGGACAAAACGACCGAGACCATTTTCAAACGTTTTATTCACTTTCACTTTATTTTAATAAGACAGAGAATCTGAAGAAGTTCCATCCGTCACTAGAGGTCACTAGGGGTCACTAGAGGTCACTAGGAGTGACTAGGGGTTGCTAGGGGTCAGTCGAGGTCACTAGGGGTCACTACATAGATATATACACGTAGATGCCGCATTCGGGCTTGTTTGGAGCCTCACGGCCGCCATCTTGTGCAGGTGTTCCATCTGACAAGCAGTCGCTCAGACCGGGTTTGACAGCTGTGAATCTGGCAAAATGCCAAACTTTTGTGCCGCGTACGGATGTTCCCATGAAAGAAACGCCAAAACGAAGAGACATGGAATAACTTTTCTCAAGTAATAAGTTATTTTATATTTGTTATGAACTTGTTGAATTTGATGTATATAAGATATCTGATATAAATGAAACTAAGGTAACGCATCCTAGGGTGAGATAGGTGTTACGTTTAGTGCATATACCACTAGTTAGTTAATTGTTATTTTGTTGCCTGTATGTGTAGGCTATCGGCTTATCAGCTGTTATCCCCGGCTGTGGTAGTAGCGAGTGTGTGGTTGCTATGGTGATGAGGCCGGCGAGTGAGTGTAAACCACTGTAGACGCTACCTATATAAAGGCTAGACCTCTGCCTCTGTACTACAGTAAGTAAAAGTTACACACCTCCTTCTCTCTGCATTGTTGGTGAATGAGCAAGTGCGGTATTTACAATAATTTAAGGACTTTTCTAGATCACCCACGTTATATTATCATTGCATTCTAACATCGAGGTCCCTGCACAAGATGGCGGCGGCGGCGGCACTCCGTTCCAATGGGCAGCAGCGTCAGATGCGGCATCTACGTGTATATATCTATGGGGTCACTAGAGGTCACTAGAGGTCATCTCCTGAGTCTCTGCTGCCTCCTCCAGGCTGCTGAGGGAACTGCAGTCATCTGAGTCCTTCAGAGAAGCAGCAACCATCTGTAAAACCAGAGACTCCTCCTGCTGCTCCTCCTGCTGCTGCTGCTGCTCCTGGTGCTGCTGCTGCTCCTCCTGCTCCTCCTGGTGCTCCTGGTGCTCCTCCTGGTGCTCCTGCTGCTGTTCCTCCTCCTCCTCCTGCTGCTCCTCCTCCTCCTGCTCCTCCTCCTCGTCTCCGTCCTTGTTTCCATCTGTTCCCTCAGCGTCTCTCTCTGGTCTCTGTTGGTCGGGTCTTGAAGGAGGAGCAACAGGAGCAGGTGAGTGATGAACCTCCTCTGGCAGCTGGGAGGAGGGTGAGGAGGTGAAGGGAGAGAGAGAAAGAGGAGAAGGAGAAGGAGAAGGAGACTGATAAGGAGAGAGGGAAGGAGACAAGGCTGGAGAGTCGTGAGGAGAGAGGGAAGGAGAGATGTGAGGAAGGAGGGAGAGAGAAGGAGAGAGGTAAGGAGAGAGGGAGAAGTTGGTCACTGGAGTCGGCTCCATGTAGTCGGACTCCTCAGGGACCGTCTGCATCGCTCCTATTGGCTGCTGAGCCGTCTGCATCGCTCCTATTGGCTGCTGAGCCGCCTGCATCGCTCCTATTGGCCGCTGAGCCGTCTGCATCGCTCCTATTGGCTGCTGAGCCGTCTGCATCTCTCCTATTGGCCGCTGAGCCGTCTGCATCGCTCCTATTGGCCGCTGAGCCGTCTGCATCGCTCCTATTGGCTGCTGATCCGTCTGCATCGCTCCTATTGGCTGCTGAGCCGTCTGCATCGCTCCTATTGGCTGCTGAGCCGTCTGCGTCGCTCCTATTGGCTGCTGAGCCGTCTGCGTCGCTCCTATTGGCTGCTGAGCCGTCTGCATCGCTCCTATTGGCTGCTGAGCCGTCTGCATCGCTCCTATTGGCCGCTGAGCCGTCTGCGTCGCTCCTATTGGCCGCTGAGCCGCCTGCATCGCTCCTATTGGCTGCTGAGCCGTCTGCGTCGCTCCTATTGGCTGCTGAGCCGTCTGCATCGCTCCTATTGGCCGCTGATCCGTCTGCATCGCTCCTATTGGCCGCTGAGCCGCCTGCGTCGCTCCTATTGGCCGCTGATCCGTCTGCGTCGCTCCTATTGGCTGCTGAGCGACTCCTCGTCCTTTACATCTCTTCTTAGTTTTAGGCATCAGCGGCGGCGGAGGGGGCGGAGCCAGAGGGGGCGACAGCATGGTCGAGGTTTCCATGGAGACCCGAACCTTGAGGCTGCGTTTGAACATGCGGCGGCGGCAGAGCGCCGTCTGAGACTGCAGGAACAGCGGGTTGATGAAGCAGAGCGCGCCGAGGCCGGAGCCGCAGTCCAGCTCTCTGGGGCTGCGCGTGGCGATGGGACAGAACTCGTGGAACAGCGTCGCCGCTCCAGGCGCCGCTCCAGGCGCCGAGGTCAGCGGTTGGTCGGAGTCGGTCTGAGGAGGAGGAGGAGGAGGAGGAGGAGGAGGAGGAGCGGTGGGCGGGGCTGAGCTCGCCGCCTCCGGCTTCTTCTCCGTCTGCAGCATTGCGGCGTCTCGCGGTCCGCGAACGTTCAGGTGGGAACTCCAGAACTCTGGAAACAAACGGGGTTTTCACCTCATTAATCACCAGGGTTTATAATCTATAGGGTTTATAATCTATAGGGTTTATAATCTATAGGGTTTATAGTCTATAGGGTTTATAATCTATAGGGTTTAATCGATAGGGTTTATAGTTTATAGGGTTTATAATCTATAGGGTTTATAGTCTATAGGGTTTATAATCTATAGGGTTTATAGTCTATAGGGTTTATAGTCTATAGGGTTTATAGTCTATAGGGTTTATAATCTATAGGGTTTATAGTCTACAGGGTTTATAGTCTATAGGATTTATAATCTATAGGATTTATAATCTATAGGGTTTATAATCTATAGGGTTTAATCTATAGGGTTTATAGTCTATAGGGTTTATAATCTATAGGGTTTATAGTCTATAGGGTTTATAATCTATAGGGTTTATAGTCTACAGGGTTTATAGTCTATAGGGTTTATCATCTATAGGGTTTAATCTATAGGGTTTATAGTCCATAGGGTTTATAATCTATAGGGTTTATAGTCTATAGGGTTTATAATCTATAGGGTTTATAGTCTATAGGGTTTATAATCTATAGGGTTTATAGTCTATAAGGTTTATAGTCTATAGGGTGTATAGTCTATAGGGTTTATAGTCTATAGGGTTTATAATCTATAGGGTTTAATCTATAGGGTTTATAATCTATAGGGTTTAATCTATAGGGTTTATATTCTATAGGGTTTATAATCTATAGGGTTTATAGTCTATAGGGTTTATAATCTATAGGGTTTATAGTCTATAGGGTTTATAATCTATAGGGTTTATAGTCTATAGGGTTTATAGTCTATAGGGTTTATAATCTATAGGGTTTATAGTCTATAGGGTTTATAGTCTATAGGGTTTATAATCTATAGGGTTTATAGTCTATAGGGTTTATAGTCTATAGGGTTTATAGTCTATAGGGTTTATAATCTATAGGGTTTATAGTCTACAGGGTTTATAGTCTATAGGATTTATAATCTATAGGATTTATAATCTATAGGGTTTATAATCTATAGGGTTTAATCTATAGGGTTTATAGTCTATAGGGTTTATAATCTATAGGGTTTATAGTCTATAGGGTTTATAATCTATAGGGTTTATAGTCTACAGGGTTTATAGTCTATAGGGTTTATCATCTATAGGGTTTAATCTATAGGGTTTAATCTATAGGGTTTATAGTCCATAGGGTTTATAATCTATAGGGTTTATAGTCTATAGGGTTTATAATCTATAGGGTTTATAGTCTATAGGGTTTATAATCTATAGGGTTTATAGTCTACAGGGTTTATAGTCTATAGGGTTTATCATCTATAGGGTTTAATCTATAGGGTTTAATCTATAGGGTTTATAGTCCATAGGGTTTATAATCTATAGGGTTTATAGTCTATAGGGTTTATAATCTATAGGGTTTATAATCTATAGGGTTTATAGTCTATAGGGTTTATAATCTATAGGGTTTATAGTCTATAGGGTTTATAATCTATAGGGTTTATAGTCTATAGGGTTTATAGTCTATAGGGTTTATAATCTATAGGGTTTATAGTCTATAGGGTTTATAGTCTATAGGGTTTATAATCTATAGGGTTTATAGTCTATAGGGTTTATAGTCTATAGGGTTTATAGTCTATAGGGTTTATAGTCTATAGGGTTTATAATCTATAGGGTTTAATCTATAGGGTTTATAATCTATAGGGTTTAATCTATAGGGTTTATAATCTATAGGGTTTATAATCTATAGGGTTTATAGTCTATAGGGTTTATAATCTATAGGGTTTATAGTCTATAGGGTTTATAATCTATAGGGTTTATAGTCTATAGGGTTTATAGTCTATAGGGTTTATAGTCTACAGGGTTTATAATCTATAGGATTTATTTATATAGGAGTGAGTGCACATCCGTATTTTAACTCTTTAATGTAAATGCAGCGTTAATCCTCAGGATCTAAATCAGGTGTGAGGAAACAGGAAGTGGCGGCACCGACCTACTCCCATGTGTGAGATGGATTCCAGCTCCTTGTGGGACGTTGCCTTGGCGATGGCTTCAGGAAGCTCCAGGGGGAACGGTAACACGTCTCTGACGGACAGTAAGACGGTATACGTTAACACATATTTATAGTCCATGAATGATGAAGAGGAGGAGGATGAAGAGCGCCGACCTGCTGACGCAGTAGAAGGAGACGAGTCTGGGAAGATCTGGGAAGCTGATGGCCGACGTCTCCAGAGTCACAGCTGGAGACGGAGAATTCACATTATTCATGAATCTGACTGGAAGCAGCGACACACAGGCCGTTGCACTGCTCGGATGACTATACTATACTATACTATACTATACTATACTATACTATACTATACTATATATATGTATATGTATAACCCTAACCCTATGAGAACTACACTGGGTTTATTATTACTGTATGTCATGGAAGTTAGTCCAGTCCATTCTGTATGAACATATACATATAAAACATACATGTATTGAATCAGCCTGACGACAGTAACGTATGGGTGCAGTTACAACATGTTGTGTTGTTGTGTTGTTGTGTAACGAGTCTCACTGCTGAGTTCCTCTCTGATGCCAAACTGTTGCACGAAGGACGGGACGCTGTCGTCGGCCAAACGGACGCACAACACGTTCCTCCGCGACGTCCGAGACTTTCTCACCAGGAAAGTCTGTAAGACAACACACTGAGTGAGTGTGTGTGTGTTGTGTGTCTGTGTTGTGTGTCTGTGTTGTGTGTCTGTGTTATAGTTAGTTTAGTTTATTTAAAGTGTAAAATCACCATGGTACAACATGGCCTCGGTACACTTTACAAAATTACAATAATTTTACAGTACAAAATTTTACAAAATTAATTTACAACAATAGAAATAGCAGATCACTTTACACAAACTGTTTACATTCCAAAACAGTGTGTGTGTGTGTTGTGTGTCTGTGTTGTGTGTCCATATTGAGTGTCTGTGTTGTGTGTCTGTGTTGTGTGTCCATATTGTGTGTCTGTGTTGTGTGTCTGTGTTGTGCGTCTGTGTTGTGTGTCCATATTGTGTGTCTGTGTTGTGTGTCTGTGTTGTGTGTCCATATTGTGCGTCTGTGTTGTGCGTCTGTGTTGTGCATCTGTGTTGTGCGTCTGTGTTGTGTGTCTGTATTGTGCGTCTGTGTTGTGCGTCTGTGTTGTGCGTCCATATTGTGTGTCTGTGTTGTGCGTCTGTGTTGTGTGTCCGTATTGTGTGTCTGTGTTGTGCGTCTGTGTTGTGTGTCTGTGTTGTGTGTCCGTATTGTGTGTCTGTGTTGTGTGTCCATATTGTGTGTCTGTGTTGTGTGTCTGTATTGTGTGTCTGTGTTGTGCGTCTGTTGTGTGTCTGTGTTGTGCGTCCGTGTTGTGTGTCTGTGTTGTGTGTCCGTATTGTGTGTCTGTGTTGTGTGTCCATATTGTGTGTCTGTGTTGTGTGTCTGTATTGTGTGTCTGTGTTGTGCGTCTGTTGTGTGTCTGTGTTGTGTGTCCATATTGTGTGTCTGTGTTGTGTGTCTGTGTTGTGTGTCTGTGTTGTGCGTCTGTGTTGTGTGTCCGTATTGTGTGTCTGTGTTGTGTGTCTGTGTTGTGCGTCTGTGTTGTGTGTCCATATTGTGTGTCTGCGTTGTGCGTCTGTGTTGTGTGTCCGTATTGTGTGTCTGTGTTGTGTGTCTGTGTTGTGCGTCTGTGTTGTGTGTCTGTGTTGTGTGTCTGTGTTGTGCGTCTGTGTTGTGTGTCTGTGTTGTGTGTCTGTATTGTGTGTCTGTGTTGTGCGTCTGTGTTGTGTGTCCATATTGTGTGTCTGCGTTGTGCGTCTGTGTTGTGTGTCCGTATTGTGTGTCTGTGTTGTGTGTCTGTGTTGTGTGTCTGTGTTGTGTGTCTGTGTTGTGTGTCTGTGTTGTGCGTCTGTGTTGTGTGTCTGTGTTGTGCGTCTGTGTTGTGTGTCTGTGTTGTGTGTCTGTGTTGTGCGTCTGTGTTGTGTGTCTGTGTTGTGTGTCTGTATTGAGTGTCTGTGTTGTGTGTCTGTGTTGTGTGTCCATATTGTGTGTCTGTGTTGTGTGTCTGTGTTGTGTGTCCATATTGTGCGTCTGTGTTGTGCGTCTGTATTGTGCGTCTGTGTTGTGCGTCTGTGTTGTGTGTCTGTATTGTGCGTCTGTGTTGTGCGTCTGTGTTGTGCGTCCATATTGTGTGTCTGTGTTGTGCGTCTGTGTTGTGTGTCCGTATTGTGTGTCTGTGTTGTGCGTCTGTGTTGTGTGTCTGTGTTGTGTGTCCGTATTGTGTGTCTGTGTTGTGCGTCCGTGTTGTGTGTCTGTGTTGTGTGTCCGTATTGTGTGTCTGTGTTGTGTGTCCATATTGTGTGTCTGTGTTGTGTGTCTGTATTGTGTGTCTGTGTTGTGCGTCTGTTGTGTGTCTGTGTTGTGTGTCTGTGTTGTGTGTCTGTGTTGTGCGTCTGTGTTGTGTGTCTGTGTTGTGTGTCTGTGTTGTGTGTCTGTGTTGTGTGTCCATATTGTGTGTCTGTATTGTGTGTCTGTGTTGTGTGTCTGTGTTGTGTGTCCATATTGTGCATCTGTGTTGTGTGTCCATATTGTGCGTCTGTGTTGTGTGTCCATATTGTGCGTCTGTGTTGTGTGTCCATATTGTGCGTCTGTGTTGTGTGTCTGTGTTGTGTGTCTGTGTTGTGCGTCTGTGTTGTGCGTCTGTGTTGTGTGTCTGTGTTGTGTGTCTGTGTTGTGTGTCTGTGTTGTGCGTCTGTGTTGTGTGTCCATATTGTGCGTCTGTGTTGTGTGTCCATATTGTGCGTCTGTGTTGTGTGTCTGTGTTGTGTGTCTGTGTTGTGCGTCTGTGTTGTGCGTCTGTGTTGTGTGTCTGTGTTGTGTGTCTGTGTTGTGCGTCTGTGTTGTGTGTCCGTATTGTGCGTCTGTGTTGTGTGTCTGTGTTGTGTGTCTGTGTTGTGTGTCTGTGTTGTGTGTCTGTATTGTGTGTCTGTGTTGTGTGTCTGTGTTGTGTGTCTGTGTTGTGTGTCCGTATTGTGTGTCTGTGTTGTGTGTCTGTGTTGTGTGTCTGTGTTGTGTGTCCATATTGTGTGTCTGTGTTGTGTGTCCGTATTGTGTGTCTGTGTTGTGTGTCTGTGTTGTGCGTCTGTGTTGTGTGTCCGTATTGTGTGTCTGTGTTGTGTGTCTGTGTTGTGCGTCTGTGTTGTGTGTCTGTGTTGTGTGTCTGTGTTGTGCGTCTGTGTTGTGTGTCTGTGTTGTGTGTCCATATTGTGTGTCTGTGTTGTGTGTCTGTGTTGTGTGTCCATATTGTGTGTCTGTGTTGTGTGTCTGTGTTGTGTGTCCATATTGTGTGTCTGTGTTGTGCGTCTGTGTTGTGCATCTGTGTTGTGCGTCTGTGTTGTGTGTCTGTATTGTGCGTCTGTGTTGTGCGTCTGTGTTGTGCGTCCATATTGTGTGTCTGTGTTGTGCGTCTGTGTTGTGTGTCCGTATTGTGTGTCTGTGTTGTGCGTCTGTGTTGTGTGTCTGTGTTGTGTGTCCGTATTGTGTGTCTGTGTTGTGCGTCCGTGTTGTGTGTCTGTGTTGTGTGTCCGTATTGTGTGTCTGTGTTGTGTGTCCATATTGTGTGTCTGTGTTGTGTGTCTGTATTGTGTGTCTGTGTTGTGCGTCTGTTGTGTGTCTGTGTTGTGTGTCTGTGTTGTGTGTCTGTGTTGTGCGTCTGTGTTGTGTGTCTGTGTTGTGTGTCTGTGTTGTGTGTCTGTGTTGTGTGTCCATATTGTGTGTCTGTGTTGTGTGTCTGTGTTGTGTGTGTGTCTGTGTTGTGCGTCTGTGTTGTGTCTGTGTTGTGTGTCCATATTGTGTGTCTGTGTTGTGTGTCCATATTGTGCGTCTGTGTTGTGTGTCCATATTGTGCGTCTGTGTTGTGTGTCTGTGTTGTGTGTCTGTGTTGTGTGTCTGTGTTGTGCGTCTGTGTTGTGTGTCTGTGTTGTGTGTCTGTGTTGTGTGTCTGTGTTGTGCGTCTGTGTTGTGTGTCCATATTGTGCGTCTGTGTTGTGTGTCCATATTGTGCGTCTGTGTTGTGTGTCTGTGTTGTGTGTCTGTGTTGTGCGTCTGTGTTGTGCGTCTGTGTTGTGTGTCTGTGTTGTGTGTCTGTGTTGTGCGTCTGTGTTGTGTGTCCATATTGTGCGTCTGTGTTGTGTGTCTGTGTTGTGTGTCTGTGTTGTGTGTCTGTGTTGTGTGTCCGTATTGTGTGTCTGTGTTGTGTGTCTGTGTTGTGTGTCTGTGTTGTGTGTCCGTATTGTGTGTCTGTGTTGTGTGTCTGTGTTGTGTGTCCATATTGTGTGTCTGTGTTGTGTGTCCGTATTGTGTGTCTGTGTTGTGTGTCTGTGTTGTGCGTCTGTGTTGTGTGTCCGTATTGTGTGTCTGTGTTGTGTGTCTGTGTTGTGCGTCTGTGTTGTGTGTCTGTGTTGTGTGTCTGTGTTGTGCGTCTGTGTTGTGTGTCTGTGTTGTGTGTCTGTGTTGTGCGTCTGTGTTGTGTGTCTGTGTTGTGTGTCCATATTGTGTGTCTGTGTTGTGCGTCTGTGTTGTGTGTCTGTGTTGTGTGTCCATATTGTGTCTGTGTTGTGTGTCTGTGTTGTGTGTCTGTGTTGTGTGTCCGTATTGTGTGTCTGTGTTGTGCGTCTGTGTTGTGTGTCTGTGTTGTGTGTCTGTGTTGTGCGTCTGTGTTGTGTGTCTGTGTTGTGTGTCCATATTGTGTGTCTGTGTTGTGTGTCCATATTGTGTGTCTGTGTTGTGTGTCTGTGTTGTGTGTCTGTGTTGTGCGTCTGTGTTGTGTGTCTGTGTTGTGTGTCTGTGTTGTGAGTCCATATTGTGTGTCCATATTGTGTGTCTGTGTTGTGTGTCCATATTGTGTGTCTGTGTTGTGTGTCTGTGTTGTGTGTCTGTGTTGTGTGTCTGTGTTGTGCGTCTGTGTTGTGCGTCTGTGTTGTGCGTCTGTGTTGTGTGTCTGTGTTGTGCGTCTGTATTGTGTGTCCGTATTGTGCGTCTGTGTTGTGCGTCTGTGTTGTGCGTCTGTGTTGTGTGTCTGTATTGTGTGTCTGTATTGTGTGTCTGTGTTGTGCGTCTGACCCCGGGCGGTTCTCTCTGCAGGATGTGTAGCGCCGTGGCCGGGTTGATTGACAGCTGCAGCCACACGGAGACGGTGAGGCGGAGTCGGTCCAGGACGCTGATGCTCCTCAGAGACCCCCGGCCCCGTTGGCACGGTAACCGGCGCCGAGCCGAAGGCTGAGCGGGTTCTGGGAAGTCGTATAGAGGTTCTTCCTGCTGCGCCATCTACACACACACAGACACACACACACTTTTGTTGTTATTATATGTTTCATCATCGACCTCACGTTGTGTGGATCACGTTGTGTTGATCACGTTGTGTTGATCACGTTGTGTTGATCACGTTGTGTTGATCATGTTGTGTTGATCACGTTGTGTTGATCATGTTGTGTTGATCATGTTGTGTTGATCACGTTGTGTTGATCACGTTGTGTTGATCATGTTGTGTTGATCACGTTGTGTTGATCACGTTGTGTTGATCACGTTGTGTTGATCACGTTGTGTTGATAACGTTGTGTTGATCATGTTGTGTTGATCACGTTGTGTTGATCATGTTGTGTTGATAACGTTGTGTTGATCATGTTGTGTTGATAACGTTGTGTTGATCACGTTGTGTTGATCATGTTTTCACACCGAGAACAAAACGTTCGTCTGTCATTAAACTTTCGACCAATCACATCGCTGAAGAGGGAGAATCCTCATAGATGATGTCACTGCTCTCTGTGACTGACTGGGCATGCTCAGCAATATTATGGGATGTTGATGCTGTCCAGTTGTGTTTATTATCATGTTACTGTGTGTGTGTGTGTGTGTGTGTGTGTGTGTGTGTGTGTGTGTGTGTGTGTGTGTGTGTGTGTGTGGTCACATTTAGGCTACAACAGGACACACACACACACACACCTGTGTTATAAATCTACCTGGACCTGGAGGGACAGCAAGTCCAGACATGGAGAAGTGCAGACACACGCACACACGCACGCACGCACGCACGCACGCGCACACACACACACACACACACACACACACACACACACACACACACACACACACACACACACACACACACACACAGGCTTTGAATCAACAAACATGACATATTAATAAAGAGTAAATAGTTTCCTGTTGGTTTTTACAACTCTGTCTTTCAGCCAATCAGCTGCTTTCTCCTCAGTCACATGTTAACATCTGTCTGGATCCGCCGCCGCTGCATTCCTACAAGCCTAATACACACTGACAACTACACACTGAGTGTGTAGTTGAGACCCGGTCTAGACCCGGTCTAGACCCGGGTCTAGACCGGGTCTAGTAGGCCTATAGTTCTGGTTCCTCATCGTGTTGTTTACCTCTGTCTCTTCTGCTCCTCGTCAAAGTGTCTTCATGCTCCTTCTTCCTCCATGATCCGCAGCAGGTCGAGACGTGTGTTCAGGTCTGGAGACGAGGCTCCGCCCCCTCCCTCAGGAACACACCTGGATCAGCTACGTCACTGTGACGGAGTAAAACCAGGTTCAACTTTAAATACAGTTTTAATAAATAGCGTTTTTACTCAGTTCGTAACAAAACAACGTGTTTATTCTTTAAGAGACGTAGATAATGAAAGTTTTTATTGAACTTGATCAGGATGTATTCAAACCGCCGCTGCGCCTCCACAAACCGGAACCGGAAGTGACGCGTGAAAGGCTCGAGCTCCGGGACCGCGTTGGGTGAGTGCTTGCTGAGCTGCTGTGGATTTATCTCATTTAAACCCCGTTTTACTGTGTTGTAGGTCAGTGTGTGGAGGAGGGGGGGTAAATACGTGTTTATACACTTTAACACAACAAAACGAGTGTTAAGTATCTGATTTAAATGAAGGTTTGTTCCTCTGAAAACACTGCTAATGTTAGCATTAGCGTTAGCCGCTATCGGAACTACATCGTTAAAGACACAGAGACGTGTTTTATATGTTTATTTATATATATATATATGTATGTGTGTTTATATATCTCTATTTATGTATGTACGTGTTTGGTTAAAGCTGCATTTGGACCGGACAGAGGCCTCGAGCTCACGGTTCGTGTAACTGGGATAATAAAACAACAAACTAACTGATGTTAATGTTATGTAGCTCCAGTTAGCTTCAGCATGCTAACACACAGAAGCGGGTTAATGAGCTAGGCTAGGCTAGGCTAGGCTAAGCTAAGCTAACAGCGGTGCATTGACTTCAGTTATGAATAAAAACTCCGTGGTTTGACAGGTTGAAACCAACAGATTTCACCAGGAAACCTCCCAAGTTTATCACTTACATTAAGACAAATGTTTTACACGCTTTTTTTAAGTTCATGTTTAATGTAATTTAGGAAATATAAAATTAAATATGCACTAATTTGTATATTTCCAGAACAGAACTTTAGTTTTTCCAGAGGAGATTGTGGATATCTCTGTCTATCGCTCTGTAAATGAGAAAATACTGTCACCAGCCCTAAAACATCTAATGTCTCTGTGTTTGTAGTAATAAAATGTAAATGACTTGGACTGTAGAATTACACAGATTGTTGTTGTCAATCTTACTTTTAGGATTTGTTGCTATGATACAAAGGAAATGACATCATTGTTCAGGAGAGACAGAGCTTTACAATGACACCTGACATGACACGGCTCAGACTAACTCCTGGTGAGTTTAGGGTGAAATGAAGTAAAATAAACACCTTAAAGTGGATTTTCTACTATTTATTTCCTTTATTCTGGAAGACGACACGTTGAAGAAGAAAAACCTCAAAACTGATCAGTGTGTGAAGTGTTTTTGCCTGAAGTGTTTCGTCTTAAACATAAATGAACCGACTCTGATCTCACGTTCAAGTCTGAGACGATTCGGTAAATTTTTTATTTAACCTTTATTTATCCAGGAAGGATCCATTGAGATTAGACAATCTCTTTTCCAATGACGTCCTGGTCAGGAAACAATACAAACAACCAACAGCAACAAATGAGAAAATACACAGCAAGAGCAGGGCATTAAAATGACAACGATAAATCGTACAAAAAACTTTTTACAATGAAAGAATGAAAGAGACCCCAAAAGTGTAAAACAATATGAACTCTAAGTGTCACAAGTGCAGCTTGTGACAAATAGTTCAGAGTGGGATGAGAGTTCCCAACCTCATCCGGACGTGCAGGTCGTTCCAGGATAAGGAGACGGTCCTCATCCCTGACTCTAAACCACAACCAGCTGTTTGCTCTGAGGTCATGAGTAGTTTGGACAGCAGTGAACTTTGAGCAGAGGTAAGAGGGCAGTTTACCTAGAATAGCCTTTATATATTAGAACATAATAATAATAATAATAATAATATATTAGAACATAATAATAATAATAATATATTAGAACATAATAATAATAATATATTAGAATGTAATAATAATAATATATTAGAATGTAATAATAATAATAATAATATATTAGAATGTAATAATAATAATAATATAATATAACGTAATAATAATAATAATAATATATTAGAATGTAATAATAATAATAATATAATATAACGTAATAATAATAATAATATATTAGAATGTAATAATAATAATAATATATTAGAACATAATAATAATAATAATAATAATAATAATAATAATAATAATAATATATTAGAACATAATAATAATAATAATATATTAGAACATAATAATAATAATATATTAGAACATAATAATAATAATAATAATAATAATATATTAGAACATAATAATAATAATAATAATAATAATAATATATTAGAACATAATAATAATAATAATAATAATAATAATATATTAGAACATAATAATAATAATAATAATAATTAGAATGTAATAATAATAATAATATAATATAACGTAATAATAATAATAATATATTAGAATGTAATAATAA
>CM064907.1:0-30000 GCA_030347415.2 Decapterus maruadsi | reverse complement strand
AAAGATAGTAAATAAAGAGATAAAGATAGTAAATAAAGAGATAAAGATGGTAAATAAAGCGATAAAGATTGTTAAATAAAGCGATAAAGATAGTAAATAAAGAGATAAAGATAGTAAATAAAGCGATAAAGATTGTTAAATAAAGCGATAAAGATAGTAAATAAAGAGATAAAGACATAAAGATATAAAACTGTATTTCCTGCGACTCTGCAGCCAGGTTGTGCTCAAACGTCGGCTATGCCTTTGTGCACATGGAGAGGAAGGAGGAGGCCATGGCGGCGATCGACGCGCTCAACGGGACGATGTTCAAGGGCCGCCAGCTGGCGGTGGAGCTGTCCAAAGCTCAGCCGCTCATCAACCAGCTCGTCTCCGCCGGCAACTCGGCCAACGCCGCAGGTGGAGTGAAGCAGAGCAGACACACAACCACACAAACGCTGAGTCATGTTGTCATGGTGTTTCACCACAAAACGCTGAGTCATGTTGTCATGGTGTTTCACCACAAAACGCTGAGTCATGTTGTCATGGTGTTTCACCACAAAACGCTGAGTCATGTTGTCATGGTGTTTCACCACAAAACGCTGAGTCATGTTCTCATGGTGTCCCCCCCCCCCCTCCCCCAGGTGGCAGAGAGGGTCTCCTCCCCCGACCGCCGCCATCCCTGGAGCATCACCAGAGTCAAGCTGCCGTGCTGGCGGCGGCGGCGGCGGCTGCAGCCGGACTCCCCATCCAGGTGAGTCAGTCTATTGATCCGTGAAGCAGCAACACAACAGATCGACGACAACAAACAAACAATAATAACAACAGCTCCAGGTCGTCAGGTCAGACGGCGTCGCTGTGTTTCATAACGACACGGGAGAAAAAGCTCATGGTCGATCTTGGCAGGAAATCACACAAAGATTTTCAAAATAAAACACCGGGAATGATAAACACGTGAGGCCAGTGTGTGTACGTTTGTATCCTATTTGTGTGTATTAATCGAAACAGAGCGCGACAGATGAACACACACACACACACACACAGCGCTTGTCCCCGGCCGCCACAGAGTCGTTATTTTTATTTATTTATTTATTTTTTTAAAGTATATTTTTGGGGGTTTTATGCCTTTATTTGATAGATTAAAGAAGAAGAAAAGGGGGAGGAAGAAGGTTGTAACTGTAAAGTCCCTCACGGCTGCTTTATGTTGATTTAATGTCATAAAAGGTGGGCGGCTGCCTTAACCACTGCACCATGCACCGCCCCACAGAGTCGTTATTTAACGGTAACGCTGGTTGATACGTTTGGCGGTGGCAGGAAATGGCGGTGGAAGAAGGTTGTAACTGTAAAGTCCCGCACGTGGCCGTTGATTTGCCGTGGCCATGGCCGGCTTTTATTTCGCCGTGGCGGTGGCCGCCGTGGTCGCCGTGGCCGTGGCGGTGGCCGTGGCGGTGGCCGTGGCGGCGGTCGCCGTGGCCGTGGTTGCCGTGGCCATGGCCGTGGCCGCCGTGGCCGTGGTCGCTGTGGCCGTGGTCGCCGTGGCCGTGGCGGCGGTCGCCGTGGCCGTGGTTGCCGTGGCCGTGGCGTTGGCCGTGCGCTGCGATCACATGTAGAGTAAACCTGTACTCTATACGTGACCTGTGCAGTGTTGTTGTTGTTGTTGTTGTTGTTGTTGTTGTTGCAGCTGCAGCGTGTTCTCTGACCTTGTGATGACTCGTGAAGCTCTAGTTATGAAACAAAGACTGAGTTCACGTGTTGAGCGCATCTCGCTGCTCGCCAGGTTGTGTTGTATGGATGTAGCTGTTGTTGTTGTTGTTGTGGATGTTGCTGTTGTTGTTGTGCCGTGGATGTACGACGTGGTGTTTTGATGTCTTGGCGTCTCGTTCCAGGTTCAACAGAGCGTCCACAACTCGTTCTACAAACAAAGACTGATTTCACGTGTTGAAGGGCATCACCAGCGCGCCAGGCCGCGGCGTCATGGATGTAGCGCCCTGGCCAGCCAGGTGTACGGCACCGTGGCCGACCAAGTGTACAACGACCTGGCCACGCACACGACGGCCGCCAGCGTCGCTCCCGAAGAGGTGGAGCCGCCGAGCGGCCCCGACCCGACCACGCTGTTCGAGGCGGCGAGAGCCAAGTTCTTCCAGGAAGGACAGAAGGTTGGTCTTCGTTTGTTTGTTTGTTTGTTTGTTTGTTTGTTTGTTTGTTTGTTTGTTTGTTTGTTTGTTTGTTTGTTTGTTTGTTTACCCCCCCCCTCCAGTCTGTGTTTGTGTTGCTAACGGCGTTGCTAACGGTGTCGTTGCCAGGTCCTGGCCGAGCAGCAGCAAGGCCGGAAGGCGGCGGCGTCGGAGAACGAGCGCGACCGCAGCCCGATCCGAGGGAACCGGGCGCCGCTGCTTCCCGACCCCGTCCCCGGCTCCTTCGCTCAGGTCCGACCCAAACGCCGCGCCCTGCTGCCCACGCCGCCCGGCGCTCCGGAGGAACCGGCCGCCGCCGCCGCCACCGGCACGCCTGAAGGGTCAGATCCTGTTGCTAGGTACACATTAACAGTGTAGGGCAGATTATGGGATGGAGGCAGATGAACAGACAAACACCATTTATTCCTCCCTCCACGGTGAACACTAGACTGTCACTACAACACAACAACAACAACACAACAACAACAACACAACATAACAACAACAACACAACATAACAACAACAACAACACAACAACAACAACAACAACAACACAACATAACAACAACAACACAACATAACAACAACAACAACACAACAACAACATAACAACAACAACAACACAACAACAACAACACAACAACAACAACATAACAACAACAACATAACAACAACAACATAACAACAACACAACATAACAACAACAACACAACATAACAACAACAACACAACAACAACAACACAACATAACAACAACATAACAACAACAACAACACAACAACAACAACACAACATAACAACAACAACACAACAACAACATAACAACAACAACACAACATAACAACAACAACACAACAACACAACAACAACACAACATAACAACAACACAACATAACAACAACAACAACACAACAACAACATAACAACAACAACAACACAACAACACAACAACAACAACATAACAACAACAACATAACAACAACAACATAACAACAACACAACATAACAACAACACAACATAACAACAACAACACAACAACAACAACACAACATAACAACAACATAACAACAACAACATAACAACAACAACACAACAACAACATAACAACAACAACACAACATAACAACAACAACACAACAACACAACAACAACACAACATAACAACAACACAACATAACAACAACACAACAACAACACAACATAACAACAACAACACAACATAACAACAACAACACAACACAACAACAACACAACACAACAACAACACAACAACAACAACACAACATAACAACAACAACAACACAACATAACAACAACACAACATAACAACAACACAACATAACAACAACAACAACACAACATAACAACAACAACACAACATAACAACAACACAACATAACAACAACAACACAACAACAACACAACATAACAACAACACAACATAACAACACAACATAACAACAACAACACAACATCACAACAACAACATAACAACAACAACACAACAACAACAACACAACATAACAACAACAACACAACAACAACACAACAACAACAACACAACATAACAACAACAACACAACATAACAACAACACAACATAACAACAACACAACATAACAACAACAACACAACATAACAACAACAACACAACAACAACAACAACACAACATAACAACAACACAACATAACAACAACAACAACACAACAACAACACAACAACAACACAACATAACAACACAACAACAACAACATAACAACAACAACACAACACAACATTATATATTATAGCCAGAACCGTTGCCTAGGTGATAGAAGCATCAGATTCTCTTTAAAGGTTCATTCCACTCAAAATATTCAACATGGACGTCATTTTTTTAATGTTTGAAAACGGCGTCCATGTTGAATATTTTGAGTGGAATGAGCCTTTTTACCATGACCCTACTGCACCGTGTATTGACTGTCTCCCCCTCCCCCCCCCAGGTCTTACACAGAGTACTACCAGCAGATGCACCAGTACCAACAGCAGTACCAGCAGTACCAGCAGCAGTACCAGTACCTGCAGTACGCCTACACCAACCCCCCCCCTCCCCCTCCCCCCACCAGCCACCACGCAGGACCAGGCCTCCAACACAAACCCCGCCCCCCCGGGGACGTACTCAGCCCCCCCGACGTACGCCACGCCAGGAGCCTACGCGCCCCCGCCGGGGACGTACGGCGCCTCGGGAGGTTACGACGCCTCGTCGGGCGCCTACGACGCTTCGTCCGGGAACTACGACGCCTCGGCGGCGGCGGCGGGAAGCTACGACGCATCTGGAGGTTACGGAGCATATGATTCATCGGGCGCTTACGCAGCAGCGGCGGCGGCGGCGGCGGCGGGGGGAAGCTACTCCACATCCACACCGTATGAGCAGACACACGGGCAACCACTGCCCCAGCGCAATGATTACCCTTACCACACGCCAGAACCCCCGTACCGATAGGCCACACCCACACTCCTCCAACTGCAGATGTGTGTGTGTGTGTGCGCGTGTGTGTGTGCGTGCATGTGTGTGTGTGCGTGCGTGTGTGTGTGCGTTTACATAAGGGACAGTTTAGAGGGAACAAGGCTGCGACCTGAACGTGGAGCGTCGTTCTGTTGAATGTCGAAGGAGCTGAAACGTCGTCGGCTACACGGTAAAAACAAGAGAAGAAGAAACTTCTGGTGATTTCGCGTCGTAAAGATGTTTAATGCAACAGTTATGACACTAAATCTATATCATCACAGTTTAGAGCGGCAGATCCTTAAAGGGACAGTTCAACATTTAGTCAAACTGTCTCATCACCATAATCCCTATAGTCGTAGCAGTAGGTTCGTTACCTTTAATTGTCGGTGCAAGCTATTTTTAGAACGGCGGAGCAGAGCCATGAGCTGCTCAGAGCTACGCTACGGAGGCTCATGGGATTTCTTGGTTTCCCTCATCAAACTCATCAAATACACAATCCAACAACTCCACAACGCTCTGGTGGACAAGTTGTGACCTGCACATTCACCACGCTATGAGATAATAACACAACGTTACCACACAGAGTTGTTTTAGAGGGAAATACAGAGACTGTTGATGAAAAACTGTCCCTGAAGGCAACGTGCATCAGAGGTTTGACATGAATTTCCCTCTAAAACAACTCTGTGTGGTAACGTTGTGTTATTATCTCATAGCGTGGTGAAAGGTCAACTTGTCCACCAGAGCGTTGTGGAGTTGTTGGATTGTGTATTTGATCAGTTTGATGAGGGAAACCAAGAAATCCCATGAGCCTCCGTAGCGTAGCTCTGAGCAGCTCACGGCTCTGCTCCGCCGTTCTAAAAATAGCTTGCACCGACAATTAAAGGTAACGAACCTACTGCTATGACTATAGGGGTTATGGTGATGGGACAGTCTGACTAAATGTTGAACTGTCCCTTTAACAGCAGGTGTTCAGGTCCTGGAGAGAGAATGAAGCTCTCCGCTCTTCAGCCGGTGTCGTGCCATTTATTTTTTTGTGTTGTCGGTCGATCAGATCGCGTTGCAGCCAGAAAGTCGTTCTGAAAAGAGGTTTTTCTTTCGTCCGTCTCTGTCAGTTTGACGTGTGACCGTTAGACAGCGCATGTTTGAAGTTTTATAGTTGAAGAAAAGTTTGACGACGATGAAACGATAATAAACTGTAACGTCTGTTCTCGGCTCCGAGGTCGGTGTTTGCTTCTCAAACACAAGAACAACAATCAACGCAGTTTTGTCGTTTGTTCATTTATTTGTGTTAACTTCCAGTTTGTGTTGGATTGATTTAGATCGAAGCGCGGCGTCTGATCGTTACCGATGGAAACCAGGAAGGCGGTCGCGGTTCTGTTGGTTTTGTCTGAACGTGTTTGAATGTAAAGGAATGTGACGGTTCCCAGACGGAGACGCCGTGACTCACACGTGGAAGTTTGTTCTCCTGTCGCTGGAGTCGCGTTCGTTTCAGCTTCAGTTTTGTTTCATCGTTTAAAACCTGGAACGTTGGAACAAAAACTAAGAAACGTCAACGAACATTTGGCGTGGAGCGGCGTGCTGTTGGCGTGGAGCGGCGTGCTGTTGGCGTGGAGCGGCGTGCTGTTGGCGTGGAGCGGCGTGCTGTTGGCGTGGAGCGGCGTGCTGTTGGCGTGGAGCGGCGCGCTGTTGGCGTGGAGCGGCGCGCTGTTGGCGTGGAGCGGCGTATGAAGCGCTGCTGAAGTGCAGATTGTAGAAAGTGTGTCTTTCTTTTCTAAATGCGTTGCCGTGGCATCTTCCTGGCGGACCGTTGCCGTAGGTTACCGGTCGTTTGGCCGAGTCGTGGTGGTGACGTTTTGCTCCGACCCCAGAGCGCCGGGCGCCGCCGCGTGTTGCAGCTCAGTTCGTTGCCTTCACTCAGACTCAGAAAGTTTGTTCTTCACAGCCTCCACATGTAGTTCCCCCCCCCCGCCACCAGGTGGCGCTGCAGGTCCACACACAGCCTCCACATGTAGTTGCTCCCCCCGCCACCAGGTGGCGCTGCAGGTCCACACACAGCCTCCACATGTAGTTGCTCCCCCCGCCACCAGGTGGCGCTGCAGGTCCACTGACATCACAGCCTCCACATGTAGTTGCTCCTCCCGCCACCAGGTGGCGCTGCAGGTCCACACACAGCCTCCACATGTAGTTGCTCCCCCCGCCACCAGGTGGCGCTGCAGGTCCACTGACATCACAGCCTCCACATGTAGTTGCTCCCCCCGCCACCAGGTGGCGCTGCAGGTCCACTGACATCACAGCCTCCACATGTAGTTGCTCCCCCCGCCACCAGGTGGCGCTGCAGGTCCACACACAGCCTCCACATGTAGTTGCTCCCCCCGCCACCAGGTGGCGCTGCAGGTCCACACACAGCCTCCACATGTAGTTCCCCCCCGCCACCAGGTGGCGCTGCAGGTCCACTGACTTCACAGCCTCCACATGTAGTTGCTCCCCCCGCCACCAGGTGGCGCTGCAGGTCCACTGACTTCACAGCCTCCACATGTAGTTGCTCCTCCCGCCACCAGGTGGCGCTGCAGGTCCACACACAGCCTCCACATGTAGTTCCTCCCCCCGCCACCAGGTGGCGCTGCAGGTCCACTGACTTCACAGCCTCCACATGTAGTTGCTCCTCCTGCCACCAGGTGGCGCTGCAGGTCCACACACAGCCTCCACATGTAGTTGCTCCCCCCGCCACCAGGTGGCGCTGCAGCACCACACAGCCTCCACATGTAGTTGCTCCCCCCCCCGCCACCAGGTGGCGCTGCAGGTCCACTGACATCACAGCCTCCACATGTAGTTGCTCCCCCCGCCACCAGGTGGCGCTGCAGGTCCACACACAGCCTCATGTAGTTGCTCCCCCCGCCACCAGGTGGCGCTGCAGGTCCACACACAGCCTCCACATGTAGTTGCTCCCCCCGCCACCAGGTGGCGCTGCAGGTCCACACACAGCCTCCACATGTAGTTGCTCCCCCCGCCACCAGGTGGCGCTGCAGGTCCACACACAGCCTCCACATGTAGTTGCTCCCCCCGCCACCAGGTGGCGCTGCAGGTCCACTGACATCACAGCCTCCACATGTAGTTGCTCCCCCCGCCACCAGGTGGCGCTGCAGGTCCACACACAGCCTCCACATGTAGTTGCTCCCCCCGCCACCAGGTGGCGCTGCAGGTCCACTGACATCACAGCCTCCACATGTAGTTGCTCCTCCTGCCACCAGGTGGCGCTGCAGGTCCACACACAGCCTCCACATGTAGTTGCTCCCCCCGCCACCAGGTGGCGCTGCAGGTCCACTGACATCACAGCCTCCACATGTAGTTGCTCCTCCCGCCACCAGGTGGCGCTGCAGGTCCACTGACATCACAGCCTCCACATGTAGTTGCTCCCCCCGCCACCAGGTGGCGCTGCAGGTCCACACACAGCCTCCATGTCTCCATGTGATCTGTAGTTGCATGCCTTGTTGTTGCTGCTGCTCCAGCTTCCTTCTTCCTCTCGCTGATTATTGCAGCTAGAGTGGGAGGAGCCACTGAGCCCTTTGGACGCACGCACGCCACACGCAGCTGTAGCGTGGGACGGGGAAAACAGCAGCGTTAGGCCTGAAACTGCTGTGGACGATGGGGTGTCCCCCCACTAAGGTAAACACTCAGACCACACACTCCTGCCCCCCCCGAAAACACGCGTCTACACTCAAACACACGCACACGCACACTGACGACACGCCTGTGGCCGTTCTTCTGATCCTGGTTCAGATTTTTGGGGAAACGGATCTCACCTACGTTTTAATGGGAGATGAGCTGTTTTCCTGCTTTTTTCACCCCCCCCCCCCCCCCCCCCCCCCCAGTACACTCTGCTCATACATTCCAGCCCCCGACACACCGACTGCTCGCCATCTTTTGAGGACGTGTAAACCTCCTGTAGTGTAACGGTAGTCGACCCGTCTCAGACCAGAACCAGAACCAGAACCAGAACCAGAACCAGAACCAGGACCAGGTGGACGTCTAGGTAGGAAGCCTTCTGCTAGTTTTGTTAATCTGCCCCCGGGGCCACTTTGGGGATAAGTGCCTTGCTTAAGAGCACATCTATTGCCCCTCCAGTTCAGAGTTGAAAAACCTGGCTCAGGATCGGTTGCTGGTTCAACGCTCGACCCCCTCGACCCCAAAACAATGATTTTTGATGCCACATTCGACTTGTATGAATGACATTGAACACAAATATTATCATTTTGTTTTAAATTGCATTTTGTTCTATGTTCTCTTTGAAATGTTTAATTATCAATAAATGAATTTCAACTGAACTTTTTTTTCTGTGTGAGTAATTTTTTTAAATAAAAATAAACACTATAAAAAACAACTCTGTTTCATTTGTATATTTTATTATAGATTAGGTGCATATATAAAATTGTGTTCTTTTTGTACAAACATGAATATAACATTTCTGAAAATTGCCTATAAAGGGCGAGTGGCGGGAAAATGTTGTGGGTTTTATTGTTGTAGTGGAGAGATTAAGACTGTTATTGTTGTTTTTGTTTCAACCGTCAAATTGACAACAAATGGCACAGTTGGCCGCTACTTTTATCGCCGGGGCGATGTACGCCGAGGCGGAACAGGAAGCGGAGCGTCCGCCGGAGGAGAGGAGGCGCGTCTCTCTGAAGTGGTTAGTTTGTGTTATCATATTTTATTTAGTCTTAATTTTTTTATAATTATTACATAGCTGTTATGTTCAACAACACATTTTCCCTGTCCCTGTCAAATGAATGCAACTTTTACTACTAAATAATGATCCTCAGCCTCTGTCACTCAAACATGAAGATGTTCAGTCTGAAAACCATGAGAATAAGTTGTACAAGATATTTCAAACAAGAAATGAAGCAACTGAATGTGGAGTTGAGCAAACATATAAATGTCTATAAATAATTGACGTTTGACATTCAACACAATTTAATAAATTGACTCATGAAGCCAGTTTCAAATATCAAAAATAGATGTTTTATTTGTACACAAAGTGCCACCAAAAATGCACAGTGAAATAACAAAAAAGATATTTACAAAAAATACTAAGTAAATAACAGTTAACTCAGCTTAACTGAAAATAACTCAACTCAAAGGTGTAAATACACTGTGCACTTTCCTGCACCCTGATGTCCTCTCTGACACCACACACTGAACTCCCTTCGCTTCTTCTTCTTGTTTTACGGCGGTTGGCATCCAGCTTTTGGTGCATTACTGCCACCTTCTGTTCTCCCTTTGCTTGCATGCTGAGAGCCGAAGACCACCTGGGCTCAACCAAGATGCAGGGAAGACGACTGCACCTGGAACAGGTAAGAATCTTCACCATCAATCATTTTATCACATATTGGATTTCACTTAATGTTCTCACACACATACAGTACATGTACACACACATCTGTGCCACAATACATCATCTAATATCAAACTATATAACATTTAACACAATCTTAATTCCTCCTGTAGATGGTCTCACCTGATGACCTCACTGATGATGTCACCCAGGTTATAAAAGCAGGAAGTAATACACATTTACTCCTTTTGCCCCTGGACCACATGGTGAGTATGAAACAAACAAATGTATCTGTAAAAAGGAACTTAATTGTACATAAACTGAAACAAACCAATAAACTTATTTAACTTAACATTACTTGTCTGTGTTTGATTTATCTGAACATGTTGATGTAGATGTTATGTAGTTAAATATGTAATGCAAACTCAAACCAAACCCGGGATAGGATGTCTGCATAATATTAAACAAAGATGGAATACTGGATAAACAAACTACACAAGTATGATAATTGATAATGTGACAATGTAAAGAAATGTACGGGGACAAATGGTGTGGCCTCACCCACTTTGTCACATGTGGTATTTTGACATAGTTACAAAAAATTAATTGGTGACGTAAGCAAGGTGCGCCAGGGCGCGACTCTGTCATGAAAACAGAGTGACAATAAAGGTTGGCGGCACATGCGCGCCGGAGCGAGACCAAAGCACATTGTCTGTGTTTTATTAGAACCGAGCTCCGAATACTACATGGTGTCAGAGTTCATGTTCATCTACCTGCCGACGGAAGATGGACAGCACAGGTATCCCCACGCCACGGATGGACTGGGAGTCGTCGAACCTGCCCGACGCATGGAGAAAGTTTCACCAGCATGTGGAGCTAATGTTTTCGGGGCCTCTCTGCTCTAAAGAAGAGGAGGAGAAATGTACCTACTTGCTACTTTGGGTCGACGAGAAGTGCCGCAATGTTTTTAACACATGGACTCTTACGGCGGATGAAAGAAAACGACTAAAGACATACTACGACAGGTTTGGAGCTTATGTAATGCCAAAAGCAAACCCCATTTTCGCACGCTATAAGTTTCACGAGAAGAAACAAGGGGATAATGAGAGTTTTGACCAGTTTGTGACTGAGCTTAAGTTACTAGTAAAAGACTGTAACTACCCCAACGGCGATGAGATGGTCCAAGACCGAATCGTTTTTGGCATAAGCTCGCCAAGAGTGCGTGAAAGGTTACAAACCTCACGCTTGAAAATGCTATAGACATTGCCCGTTCACATGAGTTGTCGCAGCAGCAGCTAAAGACAATGGTTTTCCCCGCTGCTAACCCAGTTAGCCAGTCCGTCCATGCAATGAACAGATGGACAAATAAAACAGAACACACACGCCATGGACATAGAATGGCCAGTGGAGCGGACAGTGACGACAGCGAGAGCGCCTTTCGGTGGATAGGGTTATATCTGTAACTCTGGCTAGGAAGGTGGGTTAGACTTGAAAATTGGTCATTTGGCTCAGTCTGGGACGGGCTTTCCATAGACGTCATGATTGTGTGTCTAGGACATTCCTGCGAAAAGTTTCCCATAGACTGCCATGTAAATTTGGTGTCCCTGTGCACTTTCCTGTCCACAGGCGGCGCCAACCAGTGTCCAGCAAGCAGCAGACGATCCAGCAAGAACTTGGGAGTGGTTAAGGTTAGTAAAAATGACATGTCCAGGCGTCTATTAGAGAATTTGCATGTCAGGCCAGGTCAGAAGAGGGAAAATGCACCAATCCCCTCTGGGTTAGGTTGAGGTCAGGAAGGGAGTGTGGTAGAGACTCGGGAGTGGTGTCATCGTGTTCCTCGTGGTCGATATAGTGGGGGTAGATGTCCTTATCAAGTGTGTGTGATGTATGGTTCAAAAGTTATGTGGTGGGAGGGGTGGGGGAGAGCGCCTTTCGGTGGATAGGGTTATATCTGTAACTCTGGCTAGGAAGGTGGGTTAGACTTGAAAATTGGTCATTTGGCTCAGTCTGGGACGGGCTTTCCATAGACGTCATGATTGTGTGTCTAGGACATTCCTGCGAAAAGTTTCCCATAGACTGCCATGTAAATTTGGTGTCCCTGTGCACTTTCCTGTCCACAGGCGGCGCCAACCAGTGTCCAGCAAGCAGCAGACGATCCAGCAAGAACTTGGGAGTGGTTAAGGTTAGTAAAAATGACATGTCCAGGCGTCTATTAGAGAATTTGCATGTCAGGCCAGGTCAGAAGAGGGAAAATGCACAAATCCCCTCTGGGTTAGGTTGAGGTCAGGAAGGGAGTGTCGTAGAGAGGGTTAGGGTTAGGGTTAGGGTTAGGGTTAGGGTTAGGGTTAGGGTTAGGGTTAGGGTTAGGGTTAGGGTTAGGGTTAGGGTTAGGGTTAGGGTTAGGGTTAGGGGGTTAGGGGGTTAGGGTTAGGGTTAGGGTTAGGGTTAGGGTTAGGGTTAGGGGTACGGGTTTTGTTCAAGTGATGCCGTAGGCCGAAGGCCGGAGGCATCACCCAAACGGTGCACGCTCACTCGTTGGAAGCTCACCACATGTCACACCGGCCTTGAACAACACACGAGACGATACAGACATACATTGACAACATAGTCCTCACAAAACACAACAAAGAGTTAAATATCCCCGCCACAAAAGTGGTTGGGGTTTCAAAAAATTAAGACACAGTCTTTAATGTAGATCAGCGTTGCAACGTTTCGGCTTCTCTCAAGCCTTCATCAGGCAGCTGATCCTACAGTGAAGTGAGCACAGGCTGTCTGCCTTGAGCCACTTAAATACCCTCACAGTACCTAACAGTACCTCATACCGTATTTTGTTGAATTTAGAGTCTCCAATTAAAATATTCATCCTTCCACCATGTTCCTTATCATTCCCCTACCATCCTTTACTGCTCCTTCCCTTTCCCTTCCCGTTTCCTAGTCCTTTCAGCCGCTTTTCCTTTATTCATTCCCTCATTTTTAGATTTATTGAGCTTGAGTCTCTGTTCCCTTCGTCTGATAGGCACGCTGCGTGGACCACAAACACGTCTTAGGCGATTTTATCTGCTTTATTTCTATGTGGGTAAACGTCAACAACCCTTAAACCGTTTCCCTTTAATATATGTACATAGGACCTTTAAGACCTCGGGTATACTCAGCTGACAAATTTTAAATGAGGTATAAATAAGGAGCTGCGGGATAAAGCTTCAGGTTATGGGGTGGAAATTGGGTTAAACTCGTAGGATTCAGGGGTCTGGATAGGAATTTGATTGGAATGTAATGAATTTAGACGAAAAAGATCAAATTGAAGCAAGAGGTCAAAGGTTAAGCTTAGGCACTGGTTCCAGATTGGTTAAGATTAGGGTAAGAGAACAGGATATGCTGTTAAAATGCAGTCATGCACTCGCCCACGTGTGGTCAGACCCACAGTGAGACACACGGCTCGCCTCGCAACCAGGATCTGGCTGGATTAGGGGTACGGGTTTTGTTCAAGTGATGCCGTAGGCCGAAGGCCGGAGGCATCACCCAAACGGTGCACGCTCACTCGTTGGAAGCTCACCACATGTCACACCGGCCTTGAACAACACACGAGACGATACAGACATACATTGACAACATAGTCCTCACAAAACACAACAAAGAGTTAAATATCCCCGCCACAAAAGTGGTTGGGGTTTCAAAAAATTAAGACACAGTCTTTAATGTAGATCAGCGTTGCAACGTTTCGGCTTCTCTCAAGCCTTCATCAGGCAGCTGATCCTACAGTGAAGTGAGCACAGGCTGTCTGCCTTGAGCCACTTAAATACCCTCACAGTACCTAACAGTACCTCATACCGTATTTTGTTGAATTTAGAGTCTCCAATTAAAATATTCATCCTTCCACCATGTTCCTTATCATTCCCCTACCATCCTTTACTGCTCCTTCCCTTTCCCTTCCCGTTTCCTAGTCCTTTCAGCCGCTTTTCCTTTATTCATTCCCTCATTTTTAGATTTATTGAGCTTGAGTCTCTGTTCCCTTCGTCTGATAGGCACGCTGCGTGGACCACAAACACGTCTTAGGCGATTTTATCTGCTTTATTTCTATGTGGGTAAACGTCAACAACCCTTAAACCGTTTCCCTTTAATATATGTACATAGGACCTTTAAGACCTCGGGTATACTCAGCTGACAAATTTTAAATGAGGTATAAATAAGGAGCTGCGGGATAAAGCTTCAGGTTATGGGGTGGAAATTGGGTTAAACTCGTAGGATTCAGGGGTCTGGATAGGAATTTGATTGGAATGTAATGAATTTAGACGAAAAAGATCAAATTGAAGCAAGAGGTCAAAGGTTAAGCTTAGGCACTGGTTCCAGATTGGTTAAGATTAGGGTAAGAGAACAGGATATGCTGTTAAAATGCAGTCATGCACTCGCCCACGTGTGGTCAGACCCACAGTGAGACACACGGCTCGCCTCGCAACCAGGATCTGGCTGGATTAGGGGTACGGGTTTTGTTCAAGTGATGCCGTAGGCCGAAGGCCGGAGGCATCACCCAAACGGTGCACGCTCACTCGTTGGAAGCTCACCACATGTCACACCGGCCTTGAACAACACACGAGACGATACAGACATACATTGACAACATAGTCCTCACAAAACACAACAAAGAGTTAAATATCCCCGCCACAAAAGTGGTTGGGGTTTCAAAAAATTAAGACACAGTCTTTAATGTAGATCAGCGTTGCAACGTTTCGGCTTCTCTCAAGCCTTCATCAGGCAGCTGATCCTACAGTGAAGTGAGCACAGGCTGTCTGCCTTGAGCCACTTAAATACCCTCACAGTACCTAACAGTACCTCATACCGTATTTTGTTGAATTTAGAGTCTCCAATTAAAATATTCATCCTTCCACCATGTTCCTTATCATTCCCCTACCATCCTTTACTGCTCCTTCCCTTTCCCTTCCCGTTTCCTAGTCCTTTCAGCCGCTTTTCCTTTATTCATTCCCTCATTTTTAGATTTATTGAGCTTGAGTCTCTGTTCCCTTCGTCTGATAGGCACGCTGCGTGGACCACAAACACGTCTTAGGCGATTTTATCTGCTTTATTTCTATGTGGGTAAACGTCAACAACCCTTAAACCGTTTCCCTTTAATATATGTACATAGGACCTTTAAGACCTCGGGTATACTCAGCTGACAAATTTTAAATGAGGTATAAATAAGGAGCTGCGGGATAAAGCTTCAGGTTATGGGGTGGAAATTGGGTTAAACTCGTAGGATTCAGGGGTCTGGATAGGAATTTGATTGGAATGTAATGAATTTAGACGAAAAAGATCAAATTGAAGCAAGAGGTCAAAGGTTAAGCTTAGGCACTGGTTCCAGATTGGTTAAGATTAGGGTAAGAGAACAGGATATGCTGTTAAAATGCAGTCATGCACTCGCCCACGTGTGGTCAGACCCACAGTGAGACACACGGCTCGCCTCGCAACCAGGATCTGGCTGGATTAGGGGTACGGGTTTTGTTCAAGTGATGCCGTAGGCCGAAGGCCGGAGGCATCACCCAAACGGTGCACGCTCACTCGTTGGAAGCTCACCACATGTCACACCGGCCTTGAACAACACACGAGACGATACAGACATACATTGACAACATAGTCCTCACAAAACACAACAAAGAGTTAAATATCCCCGCCACAAAAGTGGTTGGGGTTTCAAAAAATTAAGACACAGTCTTTAATGTAGATCAGCGTTGCAACGTTTCGGCTTCTCTCAAGCCTTCATCAGGCAGCTGATCCTACAGTGAAGTGAGCACAGGCTGTCTGCCTTGAGCCACTTAAATACCCTCACAGTACCTAACAGTACCTCATACCGTATTTTGTTGAATTTAGAGTCTCCAATTAAAATATTCATCCTTCCACCATGTTCCTTATCATTCCCCTACCATCCTTTACTGCTCCTTCCCTTTCCCTTCCCGTTTCCTAGTCCTTTCAGCCGCTTTTCCTTTATTCATTCCCTCATTTTTAGATTTATTGAGCTTGAGTCTCTGTTCCCTTCGTCTGATAGGCACGCTGCGTGGACCACAAACACGTCTTAGGCGATTTTATCTGCTTTATTTCTATGTGGGTAAACGTCAACAACCCTTAAACCGTTTCCCTTTAATATATGTACATAGGACCTTTAAGACCTCGGGTATACTCAGCTGACAAATTTTAAATGAGGTATAAATAAGGAGCTGCGGGATAAAGCTTCAGGTTATGGGGTGGAAATTGGGTTAAACTCGTAGGATTCAGGGGTCTGGATAGGAATTTGATTGGAATGTAATGAATTTAGACGAAAAAGATCAAATTGAAGCAAGAGGTCAAAGGTTAAGCTTAGGCACTGGTTCCAGATTGGTTAAGATTAGGGTAAGAGAACAGGATATGCTGTTAAAATGCAGTCATGCACTCGCCCACGTGTGGTCAGACCCACAGTGAGACACACGGCTCGCCTCGCAACCAGGATCTGGCTGGATTAGGGGTACGGGTTTTGTTCAAGTGATGCCGTAGGCCGAAGGCCGGAGGCATCACCCAAACGGTGCACGCTCACTCGTTGGAAGCTCACCACATGTCACACCGGCCTTGAACAACACACGAGACGATACAGACATACATTGACAACATAGTCCTCACAAAACACAACAAAGAGTTAAATATCCCCGCCACAAAAGTGGTTGGGGTTTCAAAAAATTAAGACACAGTCTTTAATGTAGATCAGCGTTGCAACGTTTCGGCTTCTCTCAAGCCTTCATCAGGCAGCTGATCCTACAGTGAAGTGAGCACAGGCTGTCTGCCTTGAGCCACTTAAATACCCTCACAGTACCTAACAGTACCTCATACCGTATTTTGTTGAATTTAGAGTCTCCAATTAAAATATTCATCCTTCCACCATGTTCCTTATCATTCCCCTACCATCCTTTACTGCTCCTTCCCTTTCCCTTCCCGTTTCCTAGTCCTTTCAGCCGCTTTTCCTTTATTCATTCCCTCATTTTTAGATTTATTGAGCTTGAGTCTCTGTTCCCTTCGTCTGATAGGCACGCTGCGTGGACCACAAACACGTCTTAGGCGATTTTATCTGCTTTATTTCTATGTGGGTAAACGTCAACAACCCTAAACCGTTTCCCTTTAATATATGTACATAGGACCTTTAAGACCTCGGGTATACTCAGCTGACAAATTTTAAATGAGGTATAAATAAGGAGCTGCGGGATAAAGCTTCAGGTTATGGGGTGGAAATTGGGTTAAACTCGTAGGATTCAGGGGTCTGGATAGGAATTTGATTGGAATGTAATGAATTTAGACGAAAAAGATCAAATTGAAGCAAGAGGTCAAAGGTTAAGCTTAGGCACTGGTTCCAGATTGGTTAAGATTAGGGTAAGAGAACAGGATATGCTGTTAAAATGCAGTCATGCACTCGCCCACGTGTGGTCAGACCCACAGTGAGACACACGGCTCGCCTCGCAACCAGGATCTGGCTGGATTAGGGGTACGGGTTTTGTTCAAGTGATGCCGTAGGCCGAAGGCCGGAGGCATCACCCAAACGGTGCACGCTCACTCGTTGGAAGCTCACCACATGTCACACCGGCCTTGAACAACACACGAGACGATACAGACATACATTGACAACATAGTCCTCACAAAACACAACAAAGAGTTAAATATCCCCGCCACAAAAGTGGTTGGGGTTTCAAAAAATTAAGACACAGTCTTTAATGTAGATCAGCGTTGCAACGTTTCGGCTTCTCTCAAGCCTTCATCAGGCAGCTGATCCTACAGTGAAGTGAGCACAGGCTGTCTGCCTTGAGCCACTTAAATACCCTCACAGTACCTAACAGTACCTCATACCGTATTTTGTTGAATTTAGAGTCTCCAATTAAAATATTCATCCTTCCACCATGTTCCTTATCATTCCCCTACCATCCTTTACTGCTCCTTCCCTTTCCCTTCCCGTTTCCTAGTCCTTTCAGCCGCTTTTCCTTTATTCATTCCCTCATTTTTAGATTTATTGAGCTTGAGTCTCTGTTCCCTTCGTCTGATAGGCACGCTGCGTGGACCACAAACACGTCTTAGGCGATTTTATCTGCTTTATTTCTATGTGGGTAAACGTCAACAACCCTTAAACCGTTTCCCTTTAATATATGTACATAGGACCTTTAAGACCTCGGGTATACTCAGCTGACAAATTTTAAATGAGGTATAAATAAGGAGCTGCGGGATAAAGCTTCAGGTTATGGGGTGGAAATTGGGTTAAACTCGTAGGATTCAGGGGTCTGGATAGGAATTTGATTGGAATGTAATGAATTTAGACGAAAAAGATCAAATTGAAGCAAGAGGTCAAAGGTTAAGTTAGGCACTGGTTCCAGATTGGTTAAGATTAGGGTAAGAGAACAGGATATGCTGTTAAAATGCAGTCATGCACTCGCCCACGTGTGGTCAGACCCACAGTGAGACACACGGCTCGCCTCGCAACCAGGATCTGGCTGGATTAGGGGTACGGGTTTTGTTCAAGTGATGCCGTAGGCCGAAGGCCGGAGGCATCACCCAAACGGTGCACGCTCACTCGTTGGAAGCTCACCACATGTCACACCGGCCTTGAACAACACACGAGACGATACAGACATACATTGACAACATAGTCCTCACAAAACACAACAAAGAGTTAAATATCCCCGCCACAAAAGTGGTTGGGGTTTCAAAAAATTAAGACACAGTCTTTAATGTAGATCAGCGTTGCAACGTTTCGGCTTCTCTCAAGCCTTCATCAGGCAGCTGATCCTACAGTGAAGTGAGCACAGGCTGTCTGCCTTGAGCCACTTAAATACCCTCACAGTACCTAACAGTACCTCATACCGTATTTTGTTGAATTTAAAGTCTTTAATTAAAATATTCATCCTTCCACCATGTTCCTTATCATTCCCCTACCATCCTTTACTGCTCCTTCCCTTTCCCTTCCCGTTTCCTAGTCCTTTCAGCCGCTTTTCCTTTATTATTTCCTTATTTTTAGATTTATTGAGCTTGAGTCTCTGTTCCCTTCGTCTGATAGGCACGCTGCGTGGACCACAAACACGTCTTAGGCGATTTTATCTGCTTTATTTCTATGTGGGTAAACGTCAACAACCCTTAAACCGTTTCCCTTTAATATATGTACATAGGACCTTTAAGACCTCGGGTATACTCAGCTGACAAATTTTAAATGAGGTATAAATAAGGAGCTGCGGGATAAAGCTTCAGGTTATGGGGTGGAAATTGGGTTAAACTCGTAGGATTCAGGGGTCTGGATAGGAATTTGATTGGAATGTAATAAATTTAGACGAAAAAGATCAAATTGAAGCAAGAGGTCAAAGGTTAAGTTAGGCACTGGTTCCAGATTGGTTAAGATTAGGGTAAGAGAACAGGATATGCTGTTAAAATGCAGTCATGCACTCGCCCACGTGTGGTCAGACCCACAGTGAGACACACGGCTCGCCTCGCAACCAGGATCTGGCTGGATTAGGGGTACGGGTTTTGTTCAAGTGATGCCGTAGGCCGAAGGCCGGAGGCATCACCCAAACGGTGCACGCTCACTCGTTGGAAGCTCACCACATGTCACACCGGCCTTGAACAACACACGAGACGATACAGACATACATTGACAACATAGTCCTCACAAAACACAACAAAGAGTTAAATATCCCCGCCACAAAAGTGGTTGGGGTTTCAAAAAATTAAGACACAGTCTTTAATGTAGATCAGCGTTGCAACGTTTCGGCTTCTCTCAAGCCTTCATCAGGCAGCTGATCCTACAGTGAAGTGAGCACAGGCTGTCTGCCTTGAGCCACTTAAATACCCTCACAGTACCTAACAGTACCTCATACCGTATTGTGTTGAATTTAAAGTCTTTAATTAAAATATTCATCCTTCCACCATGTTCCTTATCATTCCCCTACCATCCTTTACTGCTCCTTCCCTTTCCCTTCCCGTTTCCTAGTCCTTTCAGCCGCTTTTCCTTTATTATTTCCTTATTTTTAGATTTATTGAGCTTGAGTCTCTGTTCCCTTCGTCTAATAGGCACGCTGCGTGGACCACAAACACGTCTTAGGCGATTTTATCTGCTTTATTTCTATGTGGGTAAACGTCAACAACCCTTAAACCGTTTCCCTTTAATATATGTACATAGGACCTTTAAGACCTCGGGTATACTCAGCTGACAAATTTTAAATGAGGTATAAATAAGGAGCTGCGGGATAAAGCTTCAGGTTATGGGGTGGAAATTGGGTTAAACTCGTAGGATTCAGGGGTCTGGATAGGAATTTGATTGGAATGTAATAAATTTAGACGAAAAAGGTCAAATTGAAGTAAGAGGTCAAAGGTTAAGTTCAGGCACTGGTTCCAGATTGGTTAAGATTAGGGTAAGAGAACAGGATATGCTGTTAAAATGCAGTCATGCACTCGCCTACGTGTGGTCAGACCCACAGTGAGACACACGGCTCGCCTCGCAACCAGGATCTGGCTGGATTAGGGGTACGGGTTTTGTTCAAGTGATGCCGTAGGCCGAAGGCCGGAGGCATCACCCAAACGGTGCACGCTCACTCGTTGGAAGCTCACCACATGTCACACCGGCCTTGAACAACACACGAGACGATACAGACATACATTGACAACATAGTCCTCACAAAACACAACAAAGAGTTAAATATCCCCGCCACAAAAGTGGTTGGGGTTTCAAAAAATTAAGACACAGTCTTTAATGTAGATCAGCGTTGCAACGTTTCGGCTTCTCTCAAGCCTTCATCAGGCAGCTGATCCTACAGTGAAGTGAGCACAGGCTGTCTGCCTTGAGCCACTTAAATACCCTCACAGTACCTAACAGTACCTCATACCGTATTGTGTTGAATTTAAAGTCTTTAATTAAAATATTCATCCTTCCACCATGTTCCTTATCATTCCCCTACCATCCTTTACTGCTCCTTCCCTTTCCCTTCCCGTTTCCTAGTCCTTTCAGCCGCTTTTCCTTTATTATTTCCTTATTTTTAGATTTATTGAGCTTGAGTCTCTGTTCCCTTCGTCTAATAGGCACGCTGCGTGGACCACAAACACGTCTTAGGCGATTTTATCTGCTTTATTTCTATGTGGGTAAACGTCAACAACCCTAAAACCGTTTCCCTTTAATATATGTACATAGGACCTTTAAGACCTCGGGTATACTCAGCTGACAAATTTTAAATGAGGTATAAATAAGGAGCTGCGGGATAAAGCTTCAGGTTATGGGGTGGAAATTGGGTTAAACTCGTAGGATTCAGGGGTCTGGATAGGAATTTGATTGGAATGTAATAAATTTAGACGAAAAAGGTCAAATTGAAGTAAGAGGTCAAAGGTTAAGTTCAGGCACTGGTTCCAGATTGGTTAAGATTAGGGTAAGAGAACAGGATATGCTGTTAAAATGCAGTCATGCACTCGCCTACGTGTGGTCAGACCCACAGTGAGACACACGGCTCGCCTCGCAACCAGGATCTGGCTGGATTAGGGGTACGGGTTTTGTTCAAGTGATGCCGTAGGCCGAAGGCCGGAGGCATCACCCAAGCGGTGCACTCTCACTCACTGGACGCTCACCGCACGCTCACCCGGCCATGACACACACGAGACGATACAGACATACATTGACAACATAGTCCTCACAAAACACAACAAAGAGTTAAATATCCCCGCCACAAAAGTGGTTGGGGTTTCAAAAAATTAAGACACAGTCTTTAATGTAGATCAGCGTTGCAACGTTTCGGCTTCTCTCAAGCCTTCATCAGGCAGCTGATCCTACAGTGAAGTGAGCACAGGCTGTCTGCCTTGAGCCACTTAAATACCCTCACAGTACCTAACAGTACCTCATACCGTATTGTGTTGAATTTAAAGTCTTTAATTAAAATATTCATCCTTCCACCATGTTCCTTATCATTCCCCTACCATCCTTTACTGCTCCTTCCCTTTCCCTTCCCGTTTCCTAGTCCTTTCAGCCGCTTTTCCTTTATTATTTCCTTATTTTTAGATTTATTGAGCTTGAGTCTCTGTTCCCTTCGTCTAATAGGCACGCTGCGTGGACCACAAACACGTCTTAGGCGATTTTATCTGCTTTATTTCTATGTGGGTAAACGTCAACAACCCTAAAACCGTTTCCCTTTAATATATGTACATAGGACCTTTAAGACCTCGGGTATACTCAGCTGACAAATTTTAAATGAGGTATAAATAAGGAGCTGCGGGATAAAGCTTCAGGTTATGGGGTGGAAATTGGGTTAAACTCGTAGGATTCAGGGGTCTGGATAGGAATTTGATTGGAATGTAATAAATTTAGACGAAAAAGGTCAAATTGAAGTAAGAGGTCAAAGGTTAAGTTCAGGCACTGGTTCCAGATTGGTTAAGATTAGGGTAAGAGAACAGGATATGCTGTTAAAATGCAGTCATGCACTCGCCTACGTGTGGTCAGACCCACAGTGAGACACACGGCTCGCCTCGCAACCAGGATCTGGCTGGATTAGGGGTACGGGTTTTGTTCAAGTGATGCCGTAGGCCGAAGGCCGGAGGCATCACCCAAACGGTGCACGCTCACTCGTTGGAAGCTCACCACATGTCACACCGGCCTTGAACAACACACGAGACGATACAGACATACATTGACAACATAGTCCTCACAAAACACAACAAAGAGTTAAATATCCCCGCCACAAAAGTGGTTGGGGTTTCAAAAAATTAAGACACAGTCTTTAATGTAGATCAGCGTTGCAACGTTTCGGCTTCTCTCAAGCCTTCATCAGGCAGCTGATCCTACAGTGAAGTGAGCACAGGCTGTCTGCCTTGAGCCACTTAAATACCCTCACAGTACCTAACAGTACCTCATACCGTATTGTGTTGAATTTAAAGTCTTTAATTAAAATATTCATCCTTCCACCATGTTCCTTATCATTCCCCTACCATCCTTTACTGCTCCTTCCCTTTCCCTTCCCGTTTCCTAGTCCTTTCAGCCGCTTTTCCTTTATTATTTCCTTATTTTTAGATTTATTGAGCTTGAGTCTCTGTTCCCTTCGTCTAATAGGCACGCTGCGTGGACCACAAACACGTCTTAGGCGATTTTATCTGCTTTATTTCTATGTGGGTAAACGTCAACAACCCTAAAACCGTTTCCCTTTAATATATGTACATAGGACCTTTAAGACCTCGGGTATACTCAGCTGACAAATTTTAAATGAGGTATAAATAAGGAGCTGCGGGATAAAGCTTCAGGTTATGGGGTGGAAATTGGGTTAAACTCGTAGGATTCAGGGGTCTGGATAGGAATTTGATTGGAATGTAATAAATTTAGACGAAAAAGGTCAAATTGAAGTAAGAGGTCAAAGGTTAAGTTCAGGCACTGGTTCCAGATTGGTTAAGATTAGGGTAAGAGAACAGGATATGCTGTTAAAATGCAGTCATGCACTCGCCTACGTGTGGTCAGACCCACAGTGAGACACACGGCTCGCCTCGCAACCAGGATCTGGCTGGATTAGGGGTACGGGTTTTGTTCAAGTGATGCCGTAGGCCGAAGGCCGGAGGCATCACCCAAACGGTGCACGCTCACTCGTTGGAAGCTCACCACATGTCACACCGGCCTTGAACAACACACGAGACGATACAGACATACATTGACAACATAGTCCTCACAAAACACAACAAAGAGTTAAATATCCCCGCCACAAAAGTGGTTGGGGTTTCAAAAAATTAAGACACAGTCTTTAATGTAGATCAGCGTTGCAACGTTTCGGCTTCTCTCAAGCCTTCATCAGGCAGCTGATCCTACAGTGAAGTGAGCACAGGCTGTCTGCCTTGAGCCACTTAAATACCCTCACAGTACCTAACAGTACCTCATACCGTATTGTGTTGAATTTAAAGTCTTTAATTAAAATATTCATCCTTCCACCATGTTCCTTATCATTCCCCTACCATCCTTTACTGCTCCTTCCCTTTCCCTTCCCGTTTCCTAGTCCTTTCAGCCGCTTTTCCTTTATTATTTCCTTATTTTTAGATTTATTGAGCTTGAGTCTCTGTTCCCTTCGTCTAATAGGCACGCTGCGTGGACCACAAACACGTCTTAGGCGATTTTATCTGCTTTATTTCTATGTGGGTAAACGTCAACAACCCTAAAACCGTTTCCCTTTAATATATGTACATAGGACCTTTAAGACCTCGGGTATACTCAGCTGACAAATTTTAAATGAGGTATAAATAAGGAGCTGCGGGATAAAGCTTCAGGTTATGGGGTGGAAATTGGGTTAAACTCGTAGGATTCAGGGGTCTGGATAGGAATTTGATTGGAATGTAATAAATTTAGACGAAAAAGGTCAAATTGAAGTAAGAGGTCAAAGGTTAAGTTCAGGCACTGGTTCCAGATTGGTTAAGATTAGGGTAAGAGAACAGGATATGCTGTTAAAATGCAGTCATGCACTCGCCTACGTGTGGTCAGACCCACAGTGAGACACACGGCTCGCCTCGCAACCAGGATCTGGCTGGATTAGGGGTACGGGTTTTGTTCAAGTGATGCCGTAGGCCGAAGGCCGGAGGCATCACCCAAACGGTGCACGCTCACTCGTTGGAAGCTCACCACATGTCACACCGGCCTTGAACAACACACGAGACGATACAGACATACATTGACAACATAGTCCTCACAAAACACAACAAAGAGTTAAATATCCCCGCCACAAAAGTGGTTGGGGTTTCAAAAAATTAAGACACAGTCTTTAATGTAGATCAGCGTTGCAACGTTTCGGCTTCTCTCAAGCCTTCATCAGGCAGCTGATCCTACAGTGAAGTGAGCACAGGCTGTCTGCCTTGAGCCACTTAAATACCCTCACAGTACCTAACAGTACCTCATACCGTATTGTGTTGAATTTAAAGTCTTTAATTAAAATATTCATCCTTCCACCATGTTCCTTATCATTCCCCTACCATCCTTTACTGCTCCTTCCCTTTCCCTTCCCGTTTCCTAGTCCTTTCAGCCGCTTTTCCTTTATTATTTCCTTATTTTTAGATTTATTGAGCTTGAGTCTCTGTTCCCTTCGTCTAATAGGCACGCTGCGTGGACCACAAACACGTCTTAGGCGATTTTATCTGCTTTATTTCTATGTGGGTAAACGTCAACAACCCTAAAACCGTTTCCCTTTAATATATGTACATAGGACCTTTAAGACCTCGGGTATACTCAGCTGACAAATTTTAAATGAGGTATAAATAAGGAGCTGCGGGATAAAGCTTCAGGTTATGGGGTGGAAATTGGGTTAAACTCGTAGGATTCAGGGGTCTGGATAGGAATTTGATTGGAATGTAATAAATTTAGACGAAAAAGGTCAAATTGAAGTAAGAGGTCAAAGGTTAAGTTCAGGCACTGGTTCCAGATTGGTTAAGATTAGGGTAAGAGAACAGGATATGCTGTTAAAATGCAGTCATGCACTCGCCTACGTGTGGTCAGACCCACAGTGAGACACACGGCTCGCCTCGCAACCAGGATCTGGCTGGATTAGGGGTACGGGTTTTGTTCAAGTGATGCCGTAGGCCGAAGGCCGGAGGCATCACCCAAACGGTGCACGCTCACTCGTTGGAAGCTCACCACATGTCACACCGGCCTTGAACAACACACGAGACGATACAGACATACATTGACAACATAGTCCTCACAAAACACAACAAAGAGTTAAATATCCCCGCCACAAAAGTGGTTGGGGTTTCAAAAAATTAAGACACAGTCTTTAATGTAGATCAGCGTTGCAACGTTTCGGCTTCTCTCAAGCCTTCATCAGGCAGCTGATCCTACAGTGAAGTGAGCACAGGCTGTCTGCCTTGAGCCACTTAAATACCCTCACAGTACCTAACAGTACCTCATACCGTATTGTGTTGAATTTAAAGTCTTTAATTAAAATATTCATCCTTCCACCATGTTCCTTATCATTCCCCTACCATCCTTTACTGCTCCTTCCCTTTCCCTTCCCGTTTCCTAGTCCTTTCAGCCGCTTTTCCTTTATTATTTCCTTATTTTTAGATTTATTGAGCTTGAGTCTCTGTTCCCTTCGTCTAATAGGCACGCTGCGTGGACCACAAACACGTCTTAGGCGATTTTATCTGCTTTATTTCTATGTGGGTAAACGTCAACAACCCTAAAACCGTTTCCCTTTAATATATGTACATAGGACCTTTAAGACCTCGGGTATACTCAGCTGACAAATTTTAAATGAGGTATAAATAAGGAGCTGCGGGATAAAGCTTCAGGTTATGGGGTGGAAATTGGGTTAAACTCGTAGGATTCAGGGGTCTGGATAGGAATTTGATTGGAATGTAATAAATTTAGACGAAAAAGGTCAAATTGAAGTAAGAGGTCAAAGGTTAAGTTCAGGCACTGGTTCCAGATTGGTTAAGATTAGGGTAAGAGAACAGGATATGCTGTTAAAATGCAGTCATGCACTCGCCTACGTGTGGTCAGACCCACAGTGAGACACACGGCTCGCCTCGCAACCAGGATCTGGCTGGATTAGGGGTACGGGTTTTGTTCAAGTGATGCCGTAGGCCGAAGGCCGGAGGCATCACCCAAACGGTGCACGCTCACTCGTTGGAAGCTCACCACATGTCACACCGGCCTTGAACAACACACGAGACGATACAGACATACATTGACAACATAGTCCTCACAAAACACAACAAAGAGTTAAATATCCCCGCCACAAAAGTGGTTGGGGTTTCAAAAAATTAAGACACAGTCTTTAATGTAGATCAGCGTTGCAACGTTTCGGCTTCTCTCAAGCCTTCATCAGGCAGCTGATCCTACAGTGAAGTGAGCACAGGCTGTCTGCCTTGAGCCACTTAAATACCCTCACAGTACCTAACAGTACCTCATACCGTATTGTGTTGAATTTAAAGTCTTTAATTAAAATATTCATCCTTCCACCATGTTCCTTATCATTCCCCTACCATCCTTTACTGCTCCTTCCCTTTCCCTTCCCGTTTCCTAGTCCTTTCAGCCGCTTTTCCTTTATTATTTCCTTATTTTTAGATTTATTGAGCTTGAGTCTCTGTTCCCTTCGTCTAATAGGCACGCTGCGTGGACCACAAACACGTCTTAGGCGATTTTATCTGCTTTATTTCTATGTGGGTAAACGTCAACAACCCTAAAACCGTTTCCCTTTAATATATGTACATAGGACCTTTAAGACCTCGGGTATACTCAGCTGACAAATTTTAAATGAGGTATAAATAAGGAGCTGCGGGATAAAGCTTCAGGTTATGGGGTGGAAATTGGGTTAAACTCGTAGGATTCAGGGGTCTGGATAGGAATTTGATTGGAATGTAATAAATTTAGACGAAAAAGGTCAAATTGAAGTAAGAGGTCAAAGGTTAAGTTCAGGCACTGGTTCCAGATTGGTTAAGATTAGGGTAAGAGAACAGGATATGCTGTTAAAATGCAGTCATGCACTCGCCTACGTGTGGTCAGACCCACAGTGAGACACACGGCTCGCCTCGCAACCAGGATCTGGCTGGATTAGGGGTACGGGTTTTGTTCAAGTGATGCCGTAGGCCGAAGGCCGGAGGCATCACCCAAACGGTGCACGCTCACTCGTTGGAAGCTCACCACATGTCACACCGGCCTTGAACAACACACGAGACGATACAGACATACATTGACAACATAGTCCTCACAAAACACAACAAAGAGTTAAATATCCCCGCCACAAAAGTGGTTGGGGTTTCAAAAAATTAAGACACAGTCTTTAATGTAGATCAGCGTTGCAACGTTTCGGCTTCTCTCAAGCCTTCATCAGGCAGCTGATCCTACAGTGAAGTGAGCACAGGCTGTCTGCCTTGAGCCACTTAAATACCCTCACAGTACCTAACAGTACCTCATACCGTATTGTGTTGAATTTAAAGTCTTTAATTAAAATATTCATCCTTCCACCATGTTCCTTATCATTCCCCTACCATCCTTTACTGCTCCTTCCCTTTCCCTTCCCGTTTCCTAGTCCTTTCAGCCGCTTTTCCTTTATTATTTCCTTATTTTTAGATTTATTGAGCTTGAGTCTCTGTTCCCTTCGTCTAATAGGCACGCTGCGTGGACCACAAACGTCTTAGGCGATTTTATCTGCTTTATTTCTATGTGGGTAAACGTCAACAACCCTAAAACCGTTTCCCTTTAATATATGTACATAGGACCTTTAAGACCTCGGGTATACTCAGCTGACAAATTTTAAATGAGGTATAAATAAGGAGCTGCGGGATAAAGCTTCAGGTTATGGGGTGGAAATTGGGTTAAACTCGTAGGATTCAGGGGTCTGGATAGGAATTTGATTGGAATGTAATAAATTTAGACGAAAAAGGTCAAATTGAAGTAAGAGGTCAAAGGTTAAGTTCAGGCACTGGTTCCAGATTGGTTAAGATTAGGGTAAGAGAACAGGATATGCTGTTAAAATGCAGTCATGCACTCGCCTACGTGTGGTCAGACCCACAGTGAGACACACGGCTCGCCTCGCAACCAGGATCTGGCTGGATTAGGGGTACGGGTTTTGTTCAAGTGATGCCGTAGGCCGAAGGCCGGAGGCATCACCCAAACGGTGCACGCTCACTCGTTGGAAGCTCACCACATGTCACACCGGCCTTGAACAACACACGAGACGATACAGACATACATTGACAACATAGTCCTCACAAAACACAACAAAGAGTTAAATATCCCCGCCACAAAAGTGGTTGGGGTTTCAAAAAATTAAGACACAGTCTTTAATGTAGATCAGCGTTGCAACGTTTCGGCTTCTCTCAAGCCTTCATCAGGCAGCTGATCCTACAGTGAAGTGAGCACAGGCTGTCTGCCTTGAGCCACTTAAATACCCTCACAGTACCTAACAGTACCTCATACCGTATTGTGTTGAATTTAAAGTCTTTAATTAAAATATTCATCCTTCCACCATGTTCCTTATCATTCCCCTACCATCCTTTACTGCTCCTTCCCTTTCCCTTCCCGTTTCCTAGTCCTTTCAGCCGCTTTTCCTTTATTATTTCCTTATTTTTAGATTTATTGAGCTTGAGTCTCTGTTCCCTTCGTCTAATAGGCACGCTGCGTGGACCACAAACACGTCTTAGGCGATTTTATCTGCTTTATTTCTATGTGGGTAAACGTCAACAACCCTAAAACCGTTTCCCTTTAATATATGTACATAGGACCTTTAAGACCTCGGGTATACTCAGCTGACAAATTTTAAATGAGGTATAAATAAGGAGCTGCGGGATAAAGCTTCAGGTTATGGGGTGGAAATTGGGTTAAACTCGTAGGATTCAGGGGTCTGGATAGGAATTTGATTGGAATGTAATAAATTTAGACGAAAAAGGTCAAATTGAAGTAAGAGGTCAAAGGTTAAGTTCAGGCACTGGTTCCAGATTGGTTAAGATTAGGGTAAGAGAACAGGATATGCTGTTAAAATGCAGTCATGCACTCGCCTACGTGTGGTCAGACCCACAGTGAGACACACGGCTCGCCTCGCAACCAGGATCTGGCTGGATTAGGGGTACGGGTTTTGTTCAAGTGATGCCGTAGGCCGAAGGCCGGAGGCATCACCCAAACGGTGCACGCTCACTCGTTGGAAGCTCACCACATGTCACACCGGCCTTGAACAACACACGAGACGATACAGACATACATTGACAACATAGTCCTCACAAAACACAACAAAGAGTTAAATATCCCCGCCACAAAAGTGGTTGGGGTTTCAAAAAATTAAGACACAGTCTTTAATGTAGATCAGCGTTGCAACGTTTCGGCTTCTCTCAAGCCTTCATCAGGCAGCTGATCCTACAGTGAAGTGAGCACAGGCTGTCTGCCTTGAGCCACTTAAATACCCTCACAGTACCTAACAGTACCTCATACCGTATTGTGTTGAATTTAAAGTCTTTAATTAAAATATTCATCCTTCCACCATGTTCCTTATCATTCCCCTACCATCCTTTACTGCTCCTTCCCTTTCCCTTCCCGTTTCCTAGTCCTTTCAGCCGCTTTTC
>CM064906.1:32293856-32347610 GCA_030347415.2 Decapterus maruadsi | reverse complement strand
TCTCACGAACGGTACGTGCCACGGGCCTGGGTCCGGTCTCTATGGACTCGTCTCACACAGACCTTTCCATTGATACCCAACATGTGGCCCTCGGGCCCTCAGGGGCCCCGCCAGGGGCCACTTCCGGTCCCCCAAAACTGAAGACCAATCATGTTCAGAATCACCTGATTCGTGCTCTCGTGAAGTTTCCCGCATGTCCCCGCCCCATACATACCCTGTGGCACTTAGAAGAATCTCCGGGTGGGACATCCATTTAACATGGGAGTCAATGGGAGAGGGACATCTCGCGATATCTCGAGAACGGTACTTCACAGACACATGATGTCAATTACTATTAGACTCATCTCCCCGAGACCTGTCCATAGACACCACCCACTTCCGCCTAGCTACTTCCGGGACCGAGATATGGACACCGGAAGTGACGTCATCAAGCCCCTCCCAGTCGATGGAGAATTGTCTGATCGATACTCATTTCTTAGTTTGAGGACTCTACGACCTTCCTATAAGGAGTTATTCCCATATGTCCCAGGGGACATTCCCCCATTTTGCCTTATACCTAACAAAAGTGACGTCATCAAGCCCCTCCCAGTCGATAGAAAATTGTCTGATCGATACTCATTTCTTAGTTTGAGGCCTCTAAGGAGTTCCTATAAGGACTTATTCCCATATGTCCCAGGGGACATTCCCCCATTTTGCCTTATACCTAACCCTAACCCTAACCCTAACCCTAACCCTAACCCCTAACCCTAACCCTAACCCTAACCCTAACCCTAACCCTAACCCCTAACCCTAACCCTAACCCTAACCCTAACCCTAACCCTAACCCTAACCCTAACCCTAACCCTAACCCTAACCCTAACCCTAACCCTAACCCTAACCCTAACCCTAACCCTAACCCTAACCCTAACCCTAACCCTAACCCTAACCCTAACCCTAACCCTAACCCTAACCCTAATGACCAATTTTCAAGTCTAACCCACCTTCCTAGCCAGAGTTACAGATATAACCCTAACCCACCGAAAGGCGCTCTCCCCCACCCAGAGGGGGACATAACTTTTCAACTATAGCTCACACACACTTGCAAAGGACATCTACCCCCACTATATCGACCACGGGGAACACGATGACACCACTCCCGAGTCTCTACGACACTCCCTTCCTGACCTCAACCTAACCCAGAGGGACTTGGTGCATTTTCCCTCTTCTGACCTGGCCTGGCATGCAAATTCTCTAATAGACACCTGGACATGTCATTTTTGCTAACCTTAACCACTCCCAAGTTCTTGCTGGATCGTCTGCTGCTTGCTGGACACTCGTTGGCGCCGCCTGTGGACAGGAAAATGCACAGGGACATCCAATTTACACGGGAGTCTATGGGAAACTTTTCGCAGGAATGTCCTAGACACACAATCAAGACGTCTATGGAAAGCCCGTCCCGGACTGAGAGAAATGACCAATTTTCAAGTCTAACCCACCTTCCTAGCCAGAGTTACAGATATAACCCTAACCCACCGAAAGGCGCTCTCCCCCACCCAGAGGGGGACATAACTTTTCAACTATAGCTCACACACACTTGCAAAGGACATCTACCCCCACTATATCGACCACGGGGAACACGATGACACCACTCCCGAGTCTCTACGACACTCCCTTCCTGACCTCAACCTAACCCAGAGGGACTTGGTGCATTTTCCCTCTTCTGACCTGGCCTGGCATGCAAATTCTCTAATAGACACCTGGACATGTCATTTTTGCTAACCTTAACCACTCCCAAGTTCTTGCTGGATCGTCTGCTGCTTGCTGGACACTCGTTGGCGCCGCCTGTGGACAGGAAAATGCACAGGGACATCCAATTTACACGGGAGTCTATGGGAAACTTTTCGCAGGAATGTCCTAGACACACAATCAAGACGTCTATGGAAAGCCCGTCCCGGACTGAGAGAAATGACCAATTTTCAAGTCTAACCCACCTTCCTAGCCAGAGTTACAGATATAACCCTAACCCACCGAAAGGCGCTCTCCCCCACCCAGAGGGGGACATAACTTTTCAACTATAGCTCACACACACTTGCAAAGGACATCTACCCCCACTATATCGACCACGGGGAACACGATGACACCACTCCCGAGTCTCTACGACACTCCCTTCCTGACCTCAACCTAACCCAGAGGGACTTGGTGCATTTTCCCTCTTCTGACCTGGCCTGGCATGCAAATTCTCTAATAGACACCTGGACATGTCATTTTTGCTAACCTTAACCACTCCCAAGTTCTTGCTGGATCGTCTGCTGCTTGCTGGACACTCGTTGGCGCCGCCTGTGGACAGGAAAATGCACAGGGACATCCAATTTACACGGGAGTCTATGGGAAACTTTTCGCAGGAATGTCCTAGACACACAATCAAGACGTCTATGGAAAGCCCGTCCCGGACTGAGAGAAATGACCAATTTTCAAGTCTAACCCACCTTCCTAGCCAGAGTTACAGATATAACCCTAACCCACCGAAAGGCGCTCTCCCCCACCCAGAGGGGGACATAACTTTTCAACTATAGCTCACACACACTTGCAAAGGACATCTACCCCCACTATATCGACCACGGGGAACACGATGACACCACTCCCGAGTCTCTACGACACTCCCTTCCTGACCTCAACCTAACCCAGAGGGACTTGGTGCATTTTCCCTCTTCTGACCTGGCCTGGCATGCAAATTCTCTAATAGACACCTGGACATGTCATTTTTGCTAACCTTAACCACTCCCAAGTTCTTGCTGGATCGTCTGCTGCTTGCTGGACACTCGTTGGCGCCGCCTGTGGACAGGAAAATGCACAGGGACATCCAATTTACACGGGAGTCTATGGGAAACTTTTCGCAGGAATGTCCTAGACACACAATCAAGACGTCTATGGAAAGCCCGTCCCGGACTGAGAGAAATGACCAATTTTCAAGTCTAACCCACCTTCCTAGCCAGAGTTACAGATATAACCCTAACCCACCGAAAGGCGCTCTCCCCCACCCAGAGGGGGACATAACTTTTCAACTATAGCTCACACACACTTGCAAAGGACATCTACCCCCACTATATCGACCACGGGGAACACGATGACACCACTCCCGAGTCTCTACGACACTCCCTTCCTGACCTCAACCTAACCCAGAGGGACTTGGTGCATTTTCCCTCTTCTGACCTGGCCTGGCATGCAAATTCTCTAATAGACACCTGGACATGTCATTTTTGCTAACCTTAACCACTCCCAAGTTCTTGCTGGATCGTCTGCTGCTTGCTGGACACTCGTTGGCGCCGCCTGTGGACAGGAAAATGCACAGGGACATCCAATTTACACGGGAGTCTATGGGAAACTTTTCGCAGGAATGTCCTAGACACACAATCAAGACGTCTATGGAAAGCCCGTCCCGGACTGAGAGAAATGACCAATTTTCAAGTCTAACCCACCTTCCTAGCCAGAGTTACAGATATAACCCTAACCCACCGAAAGGCGCTCTCCCCCACCCAGAGGGGGACATAACTTTTCAACTATAGCTCACACACACTTGCAAAGGACATCTACCCCCACTATATCGACCACGGGGAACACGATGACACCACTCCCGAGTCTCTACGACACTCCCTTCCTGACCTCAACCTAACCCAGAGGGACTTGGTGCATTTTCCCTCTTCTGACCTGGCCTGGCATGCAAATTCTCTAATAGACACCTGGACATGTCATTTTTGCTAACCTTAACCACTCCCAAGTTCTTGCTGGATCGTCTGCTGCTTGCTGGACACTCGTTGGCGCCGCCTGTGGACAGGAAAATGCACAGGGACATCCAATTTACACGGGAGTCTATGGGAAACTTTTCGCAGGAATGTCCTAGACACACAATCAAGACGTCTATGGAAAGCCCGTCCCGGACTGAGAGAAATGACCAATTTTCAAGTCTAACCCACCTTCCTAGCCAGAGTTACAGATATAACCCTAACCCACCGAAAGGCGCTCTCCCCCACCCAGAGGGGGACATAACTTTTCAACTATAGCTCACACACACTTGCAAAGGACATCTACCCCCACTATATCGACCACGGGGAACACGATGACACCACTCCCGAGTCTCTACGACACTCCCTTCCTGACCTCAACCTAACCCAGAGGGACTTGGTGCATTTTCCCTCTTCTGACCTGGCCTGGCATGCAAATTCTCTAATAGACACCTGGACATGTCATTTTTGCTAACCTTAACCACTCCCAAGTTCTTGCTGGATCGTCTGCTGCTTGCTGGACACTCGTTGGCGCCGCCTGTGGACAGGAAAATGCACAGGGACATCCAATTTACACGGGAGTCTATGGGAAACTTTTCGCAGGAATGTCCTAGACACACAATCAAGACGTCTATGGAAAGCCCGTCCCGGACTGAGAGAAATGACCAATTTTCAAGTCTAACCCACCTTCCTAGCCAGAGTTACAGATATAACCCTAACCCACCGAAAGGCGCTCTCCCCCACCCAGAGGGGGACATAACTTTTCAACTATAGCTCACACACACTTGCAAAGGACATCTACCCCCACTATATCGACCACGGGGAACACGATGACACCACTCCCGAGTCTCTACGACACTCCCTTCCTGACCTCAACCTAACCCAGAGGGACTTGGTGCATTTTCCCTCTTCTGACCTGGCCTGGCATGCAAATTCTCTAATAGACACCTGGACATGTCATTTTTGCTAACCTTAACCACTCCCAAGTTCTTGCTGGATCGTCTGCTGCTTGCTGGACACTCGTTGGCGCCGCCTGTGGACAGGAAAATGCACAGGGACATCCAATTTACACGGGAGTCTATGGGAAACTTTTCGCAGGAATGTCCTAGACACACAATCAAGACGTCTATGGAAAGCCCGTCCCGGACTGAGAGAAATGACCAATTTTCAAGTCTAACCCACCTTCCTAGCCAGAGTTACAGATATAACCCTAACCCACCGAAAGGCGCTCTCCCCCACCCAGAGGGGGACATAACTTTTCAACTATAGCTCACACACACTTGCAAAGGACATCTACCCCCACTATATCGACCACGGGGAACACGATGACACCACTCCCGAGTCTCTACGACACTCCCTTCCTGACCTCAACCTAACCCAGAGGGACTTGGTGCATTTTCCCTCTTCTGACCTGGCCTGGCATGCAAATTCTCTAATAGACACCTGGACATGTCATTTTTGCTAACCTTAACCACTCCCAAGTTCTTGCTGGATCGTCTGCTGCTTGCTGGACACTCGTTGGCGCCGCCTGTGGACAGGAAAATGCACAGGGACATCCAATTTACACGGGAGTCTATGGGAAACTTTTCGCAGGAATGTCCTAGACACACAATCAAGACGTCTATGGAAAGCCCGTCCCGGACTGAGAGAAATGACCAATTTTCAAGTCTAACCCACCTTCCTAGCCAGAGTTACAGATATAACCCTAACCCACCGAAAGGCGCTCTCCCCCACCCAGAGGGGGACATAACTTTTCAACTATAGCTCACACACACTTGCAAAGGACATCTACCCCCACTATATCGACCACGGGGAACACGATGACACCACTCCCGAGTCTCTACGACACTCCCTTCCTGACCTCAACCTAACCCAGAGGGACTTGGTGCATTTTCCCTCTTCTGACCTGGCCTGGCATGCAAATTCTCTAATAGACACCTGGACATGTCATTTTTGCTAACCTTAACCACTCCCAAGTTCTTGCTGGATCGTCTGCTGCTTGCTGGACACTCGTTGGCGCCGCCTGTGGACAGGAAAATGCACAGGGACATCCAATTTACACGGGAGTCTATGGGAAACTTTTCGCAGGAATGTCCTAGACACACAATCAAGACGTCTATGGAAAGCCCGTCCCGGACTGAGAGAAATGACCAATTTTCAAGTCTAACCCACCTTCCTAGCCAGAGTTACAGATATAACCCTAACCCACCGAAAGCGCTCTCCCCCACCCAGAGGGGGACATAACTTTTCAACTATAGCTCACACACACTTGCAAAGGACATCTACCCCCACTATATCGACCACGGGGAACACGATGACACCACTCCCGAGTCTCTACGACACTCCCTTCCTGACCTCAACCTAACCCAGAGGGACTTGGTGCATTTTCCCTCTTCTGACCTGGCCTGGCATGCAAATTCTCTAATAGACACCTGGACATGTCATTTTTGCTAACCTTAACCACTCCCAAGTTCTTGCTGGATCGTCTGCTGCTTGCTGGACACTCGTTGGCGCCGCCTGTGGACAGGAAAATGCACAGGGACATCCAATTTACACGGGAGTCTATGGGAAACTTTTCGCAGGAATGTCCTAGACACACAATCAAGACGTCTATGGAAAGCCCGTCCCGGACTGAGAGAAATGACCAATTTTCAAGTCTAACCCACCTTCCTAGCCAGAGTTACAGATATAACCCTAACCCACCGAAAGGCGCTCTCCCCCACCCAGAGGGGGACATAACTTTTCAACTATAGCTCACACACACTTGCAAAGGACATCTACCCCCACTATATCGACCACGGGGAACACGATGACACCACTCCCGAGTCTCTACGACACTCCCTTCCTGACCTCAACCTAACCCAGAGGGACTTGGTGCATTTTCCCTCTTCTGACCTGGCCTGGCATGCAAATTCTCTAATAGACACCTGGACATGTCATTTTTGCTAACCTTAACCACTCCCAAGTTCTTGCTGGATCGTCTGCTGCTTGCTGGACACTCGTTGGCGCCGCCTGTGGACAGGAAAATGCACAGGGACATCCAATTTACACGGGAGTCTATGGGAAACTTTTCGCAGGAATGTCCTAGACACACAATCAAGACGTCTATGGAAAGCCCGTCCCGGACTGAGAGAAATGACCAATTTTCAAGTCTAACCCACCTTCCTAGCCAGAGTTACAGATATAACCCTAACCCACCGAAAGGCGCTCTCCCCACCCAGAGGGGGACATAACTTTTCAACTATAGCTCACACACACTTGCAAAGGACATCTACCCCCACTATATCGACCACGGGGAACACGATGACACCACTCCCGAGTCTCTACGACACTCCCTTCCTGACCTCAACCTAACCCAGAGGGACTTGGTGCATTTTCCCTCTTCTGACCTGGCCTGGCATGCAAATTCTCTAATAGACACCTGGACATGTCATTTTTGCTAACCTTAACCACTCCCAAGTTCTTGCTGGATCGTCTGCTGCTTGCTGGACACTCGTTGGCGCCGCCTGTGGACAGGAAAATGCACAGGGACATCCAATTTACACGGGAGTCTATGGGAAACTTTTCGCAGGAATGTCCTAGACACACAATCAAGACGTCTATGGAAAGCCCGTCCCGGACTGAGAGAAATGACCAATTTTCAAGTCTAACCCACCTTCCTAGCCAGAGTTACAGATATAACCCTAACCCACCGAAAGGCGCTCTCCCCCACCCAGAGGGGGACATAACTTTTCAACTATAGCTCACACACACTTGCAAAGGACATCTACCCCCACTATATCGACCACGGGGAACACGATGACACCACTCCCGAGTCTCTACGACACTCCCTTCCTGACCTCAACCTAACCCAGAGGGACTTGGTGCATTTTCCCTCTTCTGACCTGGCCTGGCATGCAAATTCTCTAATAGACACCTGGACATGTCATTTTTGCTAACCTTAACCACTCCCAAGTTCTTGCTGGATCGTCTGCTGCTTGCTGGACACTCGTTGGCGCCGCCTGTGGACAGGAAAATGCACAGGGACATCCAATTTACACGGGAGTCTATGGGAAACTTTTCGCAGGAATGTCCTAGACACACAATCAAGACGTCTATGGAAAGCCCGTCCCGGACTGAGAGAAATGACCAATTTTCAAGTCTAACCCACCTTCCTAGCCAGAGTTACAGATATAACCCTAACCCACCGAAAGGCGCTCTCCCCCACCCAGAGGGGGACATAACTTTTCAACTATAGCTCACACACACTTGCAAAGGACATCTACCCCCACTATATCGACCACGGGGAACACGATGACACCACTCCCGAGTCTCTACGACACTCCCTTCCTGACCTCAACCTAACCCAGAGGGACTTGGTGCATTTTCCCTCTTCTGACCTGGCCTGGCATGCAAATTCTCTAATAGACACCTGGACATGTCATTTTTGCTAACCTTAACCACTCCCAAGTTCTTGCTGGATCGTCTGCTGCTTGCTGGACACTCGTTGGCGCCGCCTGTGGACAGGAAAATGCACAGGGACATCCAATTTACACGGGAGTCTATGGGAAACTTTTCGCAGGAATGTCCTAGACACACAATCAAGACGTCTATGGAAAGCCCGTCCCGGACTGAGAGAAATGACCAATTTTCAAGTCTAACCCACCTTCCTAGCCAGAGTTACAGATATAACCCTAACCCACCGAAAGGCGCTCTCCCCCACCCCTCCCACCACATAACTTTGGAACCATAGATCACACACACTTGATAAGGACATCTGCCCCCACTATATCGACCACGAGGAACACGATGACACCACTCCCGAGTCTCTACAACACTCCCTTCCTGACCTCAACCTTTGACACACAACGGGAAGATAATCCTTTTCTCCACCCCAGAAGAAGCTGAGAACTTTCTTCCTAACGCCTAGATCTCTAAACCCTGAAGAGTACAGGTAATTTTAAAAGGACTGATATGGACAAATATAGGTGCACTACAGCTTAATACTAGTTAATTTTATATATTTTGTACTTTTTAATTTATTTTAATTATATACAGAGCTGCTACTACCATATTTGGTGGACACTTTATTTTATGCACCTATTATAAGCCTGTACACCTGTTTATTTGATACAGGCTATTGAAGCAGTTCAAGCGAGAAGCGTTGATAACAATATGCTTCATATCTATCATTGTAGGACAATAAGTGTTTGAATTTTCAGGTTGGGATGCAGAGCTGGGGGGAACCATGTGGGCTGTCTGAGAGAAGTGCCCACAGTTAAACCACTCCTCATTTGTGTGGATTGGTATTTAGCCCTCGTTTAGTTTAAGTAAGGGAAGGGAGGTGGGATTTCAAAGATTAAGGCTTATATTCGAGGGCAAATCATTAGTTTCACTAGTACTAAAACCAGGAAACAAAAAGCAGAAATTAACAAATTAGAGAAGCAAATAAAATCTTTGGAAATAGATATAAATAATAACGATGACCCTGAAAAACAAAAACGGTTATTAATTTAGAGAACAGAATACAATAAATTAACCTCTGATAAAGCAGCAAAAAGTCTACTGTGGCTGAACCAAGCCTTTTATGACCAGGGAGAAAAGGCTGGCAAATTGTTAGCCTGGAGAATTAAAAAAATACAATCTGAAAGAGCCATTAATGGCATAACTACTCAATCAGGGGAGATATCAGATGATCCTCTAGATATTAATAACACATTTAAGGATTTTTATCAATCATTACACAGGTCAGAATGCCCCCCCCCCCCATGCCTGCTTATAGAGATACCTTTCTCAATCAGCTCCAGTTTAAAACACTCACAGAGGATGTTAAAGTGGACCTGGATGGGGCGGTGTTTAGCTCAGTTGGTAGAGCACCTGCCCTATGTGTGGAGGCTATAGTCCTCGCTGCAGGCGGCCCCGGTTCGAGTCCCGCGTTGGACGGCCCTAATCTGCATGTCATTCCCCCCATCTCTGCCTCCCATTTCCTGTCACATCTCTACTGTCCTATCAAATAAAAGCATAAAAAGCCAAAAAATATACTTAAAAAAAAAAAGTGGACCTGGATAAGGATATAACAACAGAAGAGCTATTGCAGGCCATTAAAAGTATTAACTCAGGCAAAACTCCAGGGCCTGATGGCCTACCAATAGAGTTTTATAAAACCTTCCAGAAGCAGTTGTTGACCCCACTTTTGGACATGTTTAACGAGTCATTTAGTAATGGTACATTACCACCAACTTTAAGACTGGCTACAATAGTTCTTATTTTGAAACCTGGGAAAATATCGACCGATTGTTCTAAATACAGGCCTATTACTCTTATGGGAGTAGACACAAAATTATTGAGTAAGATTCTTGCTAAACGGCTAGATCCACATATCCCTTTCTTGGTACATAGTGATCAGAATGGGTTTGTACAGACTTGTCAGGGATTTCATAACATAAAATGTGCTCGTGTTCAAAATGTATGCTAAGAGTGTGAAATGCATATTTTCTTAATGCCTTAACCACACGGTTTTGTTGCAATGGTTTTTTTAGTTAATTGAGTGAATGGGAATGTTATGTGTGCAGTTGTGAGTGTATTTTGCACGGTGCTCGGAGTGACAGTTGTGAGTCTAAGCTAGCTAGTCTCTCATGCAGTTGTTATTCCTCCCCTCCTCTAGAGGTGTGTGAGACTGAGAAGAAGAAACGTGCTGTGCTGTACTAACAATAACATTGCTGTGCGCAGGTGAGCTCCCATGCTTATGTATTTTCTTTTATTTCATTTCTTTTAATTAATATTTCTTATCCACCCTTTTGGTGTTGATATTTATGTTCTTGTTTACTTACAAAAATATCGGCAGTAGGTCTTGGGGGGTTGGTTGGAGATTGTATTATGACCATGAGAATGAGATTAGAAGTTACACATGCAGTCGGAAAAATGGCTGATGAGAAGAGAGGTGTGTGAGACTGAGAAGAAGAAAAGTGCTGTGCTGTACTAACAATAACATTGCTGTGCGCAGAATAAATCTCCCCCTGCTGGCTGAACACAAGAACTGTCGTCTTCCTTGATTTACAACACAACACAACGCAGGCCGGTTACAGAAGCTTACGCCTTTGCATCATCACGCTAGTCACCGACAGTCCAGTGAAATGAAAAGGAAAAAAAGCCCGGTAAAGCGGACACTGCAAGAGCACGCTGTGAGCTGCAGCAGCAATGAAGCCGACCACGATGTTTCCACGGCTGGCTGCTGGCTGCCGCCTTCCCGGCTTTGGCCCCCGCTCTCCAGACACCTGCGGCTTCTCTCCAGCCACTGGCCTCCATCATGACGCTGGCTGCCTCCCCCCTCGATACCGGCCACTGCCCGCGAGTCACCGGCCTCCCTCCAGACCAGACGGCGGCTGCCCCCCTCCAGCCGCAGCCCCGCTGCAGCCCCCCCGAACACCTGTGAACACCCTCCCCCAGTCACGGGCCTACTCCAGACACCTGTGTGAGCGCACATTCTCAGCGATGCAGCGGTTGCGCAACTGGATGAGGACAACTATGGCACAGCAGATACTGTCAACTCTGTCGCTTCTGTACATCGAGAGCGATAATAGGATTAAAACCTGAAGAAATAGTTGAGAAATATGACACAAACGCCCCGTGGCATGCTGCTTCATTAGGGTGAGAACATTGATTAATTATTATGGGTTACAACAGCAAAAAAAAAACAAAGAGTAGAGAATGAAGGGAATCATTCTGCTGAATCTCAGTCAGTTTGATGAACATAATCAATAATAATATACTAGCCTATATATCTGCCGATGGGTAAAGACTTTCTCTTTTTTTTGGGTCTCGTAGCTTCCCCATTCCTATTGCCCTAGCGCCACCTATGGTACAGGGCATTAAATACCCGAGTCTTCATAAGACAAAACATAAGTTATTACAACAGACATTATATCACATTGAACATTATCACAGTGGTTTTGTCACACCATGCTAAAGACTACTTACTTGTCTGCTGGGTAGCACTGTCCTCAGCTGCGGTCCTCTGGAGGTCTTCCTTCTTGGTCTGTGGTCATTGTTCCTTGACAGACAAACATGATTAAGTTAACTTACTTTGCATTTTAATTGTTTTAAGAGTGAGAAAAAAAGAGAGACTTACTTTGTGATGGAGGAGGTTGCACCAGCAGCTAGGTCTGCATCTTCACAGTGGGAACTGACATCATCCACTTGGGGGGGGGAGAAAAATTAATTGGTCTGGTGCAAGTTGTTAACAAGCAGAAACTCTGCAGCTTGGTTTAGCTGGAACGCGACCACAACAAACCATGTGGACTGAGTGACGATCCGGCAGAGACTGACAGTTGAGGCAGGCCTGAAGTGCAGACTGGGTGATGAGCAGATGGGAACCAGCTGGTTTGATTGGAGCAGCAGGGCAGGTGTGGAGTGGGAGGCAGGCAGGTCCTGCAAGGGGGAGAGGGGAACAAGACTTGGACATACAGAAAGACAAAACAAAACAGACCAACATGCATCCCATTCCAGGGATCCATTTATTTATTTATTTGTTTACATTTTATTTACTTTTCATTCCATTACTCTTATTCTTAGTTCTCCTTCATCTTTATTTTATGTTCACCTTCATTTTCACTTTCACCTAAAGCTTTGTTTCACTTTCACACAATAACATGGACATATAAAGGAATGAGAACAATGAGGGGACAGTGAAAAGAAAGAAAAAGGAACAAAGGGAAACCATAAACACAATGTACACTTAATTAAACCTCATGTTGGTTCTCTGTGCTACAGGACCACAGCTGTGTGAATGCGCCGGGCCGAGGTGAGATGCAGGCTGCGTCCAGACATGGAGCGTGCACCGGGACATGAGCCATGCCTTCGGCCTCCGGCACTGCTCGGCCAAAACTCCTTTTGTCCCAACCCTAACCCTCCCATTCCCAAGACCAAACCAATATATTTCAGGGGAGTGGAACACACCAGTCCTACATTGTAATGTCTCATTTATTGATCATGACGAAGGGCAAAGGTTTATCAGATGTACATCACGGTTCAACTTCACTATGACATAAAGTGACATTGAGACCTAACATAATCCAACAACATAAATTGCATATTGGTTTTTGTTATTACCTTCCCTGTGATTGTACACTTCTACTTAAATAGGTCATAATGTTAATCTGTGTTCTGGTTGATTACACTTTTTGCTATTATAATTCTTAAAAGACATGACTTATACAGATAGACAATGGTCTCTAAATAAATTCTGGGGGAATTCTGTGTTTTTATTGTAATTCAATACTAAATTCAAGAAAAGATCTGAGAATTTCATGCTGGATGTGCACTGACTGTCGGCCAGAGCTTGTATAATAAATCACACTATTCTTTGGGTGAAAACACAGCAACACTTTTCAATAACTTCATTAATTGCCACATATGCCAAAGAAATTTCACCACACACTCAACCATTATACAGAAGTACACCAACAGTAGTTCAAAGGTAATAGCAATGACATGACTTAACTCAAAAGTTTCATGATACACTCAAAAACATTACATTAGATCACAGCACTACAGATTTTGGTAAAATTCACAGCAGAGCAACAAAATCAGTACAACACACCTGGTGCAAAAAATATTCAGTTTCTCTTTCATCAGTTTTCTCTAGAATAACATTTCCTGCTTTTGTAGGTGTATGCGGAGATTTCAACATTCCAAATTAAACATACTTCATATTTTTCTGCAAAAAAAAAAATCTCAGTTTGAGGAAAGGTTGACTCTACTATAACATGCTTAATCATTTGCAATTCTGCTTGAAGTAGTACTACTATTTATCACCATGAGTTGACATTGGTAGAGTTTTGGTCGAGTCGATTCTACCAAAAGCCTTGTGTTGCCCAGCATACAGCTGCAGGAGACCACAGGTCTGTCTCGAGGGGCTGGGGGCGGGCTACATGCTGACTGGACTGCATTTCATTTCTCTTTATCTCCCATATGAAGAGGCGTCTTACTCCAAACGCTGGATAAAGTTTTCTGGGAAAAGTCCTTTTGGAGCACTAGATCCAAGGGTTAACCAGTCACTCTCCTTGAACCCGGTGAGCCAGCCAGCATCCTGCAAAGACAGCAACCACGAGCACCATCATCAGCCTTATTCACTGTCAGACGTTCACTCTTTCTAAAAGAGTTACTGGACTGAAAGAAAATGACTGAAACGAACCCTCTGAGAAGTCAAGCCAGAATACTTTGTCTATGGAGGGGATTGTTTTACTCTTTCGTGCCTATCTCTGGACAAACTATTCTGGCTTTACTTTTTGTTTCAAATATTTTTATTGATTTTCAAAAACAGAGGTCAAATAGGGCATACATAGTACTAACTGGATTTGAACCCACTCTGGGTCATAAAATTAGTGTAAAAACTCATCTATCAGACGACATAGGCCAAACTTTGTGCAAAATTCTATTTTTGAGTAAATCCGGGATGAAAGTGAGTATTTTGTTGTATTTTTTTTTCACATTGGACAATGCAGGCGCACGGATTATACGTCAGCCTGTACATGATTCAAAAGCCACTGATATTGGATCCATTATCCGTCATTCAAACGTCTAAACACGCACACACACACAGAGTTCGGACTCGCCCCATGCTTTGAATATCCCGCCCGCTCGATAACGACCAATCAAATCCGTTAAATTTACTCGGGTAAAGTCGTGTTGCAGCTCTTGACAACTCAGCGCGACAAACGGAACAAACGGCCATTTCTGTACACCTTTAAGACATGACCCCCCTCAGAAAAAAACAACAACAACACATATACCCCACAAAGTAATACCCTGAGCAACCATTCTTCCCCTCCACAACCCCTCAGCCAATAAGACCCCAAGCACTAAATGATCGTTCCAAAATATCAGGGGGCCTGCTGCTTTTCCAGGAAGGAAAGCAGTGGTCGCCAGATCTTTTCAAATTGTTCAGTTCTGTCTTTTATAGACTATACAGAGTACTGCTCTGCTCACCTGATCCTCTACTGAGGCAGTTGGAATCACCAACACCACGTCGCCTCTCTTCAGCTCAAGCTCGTCTGAATTTGCAGCTTCAAAGTCATGCATTGTTTCCACCTGTTTGAAGAAAAATGCTAAAAAAGTAAGCTTGTTCATCACATTACTTTGAAAAATGTATTAGTTATAGTTCTGTCAGGACCACTAAACTGTAACTTTTTTGATTACTCGGTAATGAAAAAAGTAACGCCATTATTCCCATCAGTGTTCTCTCATATCAAGTACTGTAAAAGTTAGCAAAGTTAGCTAGCATGTGGAAGAAGTCCTACCTTATAGAGGAAGTCATCAGGGAGTCCTGACACGCCTCCAGATGCACTCATGTGTTTGACAGCCTGGTTTGCAGCTGTAACACCGTTGTCACTGACGGTCGTGGGGGAGATGATATCGGCATCGCGATCATCGTCACCTTCATTACTGGATGCAGGTTCAATCACTACGGAGGGGATTGGCATTTTCTCCTGCAGGGTAAAAACAGCATGGACCACCGTTAATGACCTTGTGACATTACACAGATGTAGAACTATATGCTATTGTTTCTTATTGTACTGCGTGTTGTGAAAATAAAAAACTAAAACTGTAGAAGCGATAATACGTACGTCACCAAGTTCTGGCCTCTCAGAGCTCGGAGATCCAGCTGTTGACTTTGGAGAGAAAAACCACATTTAGGCCAGAGGTTTCTCTGTGCAAACACAAATGTCCCTGCTCTCACAGCGACCATGAACGCACCATAGCAGTGAAGTCATCTCTGAACATTGTTCCTTAAAAACTACAAAGTACAAGATTCAAAACAACTGAGCGTCTGATTTTCATTCTAGTAACATCGTGGATCACGCAGTGATGATGATGATGATGATGATGATGATGATGATGATTGTGGTGTATTGATTCACCACATATATTTACCACCTGAAGTAGCACACCTCAGTAAACAATCAATGAACAGCATGTCGGCCTCCCACTCATTCATACACCACAATGATGATGACAATGATGATGATGATGATGATGATGACAATAATGATGATGATGATGATGATGATGTCACAAACAGCAGTAGTGTTTTTACTGACAGCTGGTGTTTCCTCCTTCAGGCCACCTGAACCTTCTGCTGAATCTTCTTCATCAGCAGGTGGAGATGGATGCTCGTCTCCCTCTCCTTCAGCAGGGGGGGTTACAGCTTTATCTTCAGCTGGGGGTGCTGCAGGTTCTTCTTCAGCTACGGAGCTTACAGGCTTGTCTTCAGCTGGGGGGGGCGCAGGTTCAGCTTGTCCCTCAGCAGGTTCTGCCGTGACAGCTGCCTGTGTCTCCGGTGCTGCAGGAACCTCAGCTGATTGGTTCGCTTCGTTCTTTTGCATTGAAAGATGTTGATCAACAGAGGAGATAAAGCTGCTGATGTTGTGAAAAAGTCTTAGAATTCACGACTAGAGGTTCATCTGCACTAAAAGAACCAAGCACAAACACCCGACATCCTCCACCACAATAATGTGTTACAGTCATCAGCATACTGTTTTTAGTCGGGCTTAAGGTGATCATGACCCCACAGAACTATCATTCAACACATTACTTCCACTAAATGTTGATCATTATAAACATTAAAACTTACCATTTTATCAAAATCTGCAAAAAATGATGGGGCAGTAGAATCCTTGAGAAAAACAGAGAAGAAGAGTCAGAGGATGAAGAGGAGAGCTGAGAGACAGAAGACATAAAGACACGTGACGAGAGTAACAGAACGTTACCAGGGTTGTTTTAGAGGTAAATTCATGCAAAACCTAAAACAACTCTGTCCCCCTCCTTGAACCGCCACCTTACCGTGGTGGAGGGGTTTGAGCACCCAAAGGACCCTAGAAGCTATGTTGTCGGGGGCTTAATGTCCCTGGTAGGGTCTCCCAAGGCAAACAGGTCCTAGGTGACGGGACAGACTAAGAGTGGTTCCAAAGCCCCTATAAAGCAAGTAATACAAAGGAAGTTCACGTCCCCCCGATTGGCGTCACCGGGACCCCACCCTGGAGCCCGGCCTGGGGTCAGGACTCGCAGGCGAGCGCCTGGTGGCCGGGTTTCTGCCCACAGGACCCGGCTAGGTGCAGCCTGAACGAGCGACGTGGGCCCGCCTTCCAGTAGGCCCACCACCCGCAGGAAGGACCATAGGAGGTCGGTGCGTTGTGTTATGGGTGGGAGCCGTGGGCGGGGGCCCCAACAACCCAATCCCTGGACAACGACTCTGGCTTTAGGGACATGAAATGTCACCTCACTGGGGGGGAAAGAGCCTGAGCTTGTGTGGGAGGTTGAGAGGTATCGGCTAGAGGTAGTCGGGCTCACCTCCACGCACAGCCTGGGCTCTGGAACCCAACTCCTTGAGAGAGACTGGACTCTTTTCCACTCTGGAGTCGCCCACAGTTAGAGGCGGCGGGCTGGTGTGGGCTTGCTCATAGCCCCCCCCCCCCCCCCCCCCTAGCTCTTGCTTCTTGTCACGGCCACCTTCTCACGGCCGCCTTTGACACGGTCTCCCAACCCATTCTCCTGACCCGCCTCTCCACCCATGTTGGACTTACTGGTACTGCTCTATCCTGGTTCCACTCCTACCTGTCTGACAGAAAACAGTTCACTGTCAATGAATCCAGCTCTCACCCTGTCCCAGTTGACTACGGTGTACCACAAGGTTCTGTCCTGCCACTCGGTCAGATCATCCGACGTCATGGCTTAAATTTCCACTGCTATGCTGATGATTCCCAACTGTATCTCAGCACATCTCCATCCTCCCAGCTCCCCCCACAATCTCTTGTCAACTGCCTCCATGAAATCCTGGATGTCCAGCAACCTGCTCCAACTCAACAGCCAGAAAACGGAAGTCATTGCCATTGCCCCAAACTCTCTGCTTCACAAGGCTGCGGATCTCGTGCTCTCAGTGGACGGTGTTTCCACCTTCCTGTCCACAGAGGTCTGCAACCTTGGTGTCATCCTGGACTCAACCCTTTCCTTTGACTCACATATTAAATCTGTCACCAAATCTGCCTTCTTCCATCTCAGAAACATCTCCAGACTCCAGCCATCACTCTCAGATTCTGTTGCTGAAACCCTCATACACTCCTTCATCACCTCACGTCTTGACTATTGCAATGCCATCCTCCATGGGGTCACCAATAAAACTCTGGACAGGTTACAACATGTACAAAACTCGGCTGCCAGGGTTCTCACCCGCACCAAACCCTGGCAGCACATCACCCCCACCCTCAAACAGCTGCACTGGCTCCCCGTCAAATATCGAATAACCTTCGAACTCCTCATCCTCACCTACAAATCCCTCCATGCTCTGGCCCCAAAGTATTTAACCGACCTCCTCCGTGTTCACCATCCCTCATGGAACCTGCGATCTGCTAACCTGGGTCTCCTCACCATCCCCCGTACGAGCAGACGCACCTTTGGGAGCAGGGCCTTCAGTGTGGCAGCTCCCACTCTGTGGAACTCACTCCCACTTCATCTGCACCAAGCCCAAACCCTGGCATCCTTTAAATCATTGTTGAAAGGGCACCTGTTCTCTCAGGCCTTCGCCTGCTAATTCTGTCCTGTCTTGTGTCATCGTTAAGCGTCCCTTTTCTTTTCTGTGTTTGTTTGTGTGTTATTGTTAAGCGTCCTTGGGTGTCTTGAAAGGCGCTATATAAATTGAAACTATTATTATTATTATTAGCTCAGCCGCCATGTGTTGGAGTTCTCCCCGCTGAGCGAGAGGGTCGTTTCCCTGTGCCTTCGGGTCGGGGATAGGTCTCTCACTGTCGTCTTGGCCTACGAGCCGAACAGCAGTGCAGAGTACCCGGCCTTCCTGGAGGCCTTGGGAGGGGGAGGGGGGCTGGAAGGTGCTCCAACCGGGGACTCCACCGTTCTGCTGGGGGGGACTGACATGGGCTCACGTGGGCAGCCACAGTGTTACCTGGAGAGGCGTTATCTGAACCCGAGTGGTGTTTTGTTATTGGACTTCTGTGCTAGCCAGTTTGTCCATAACGAACACCATGTTTGAGCATAAGGGTGTCTACCAGTGCACGTGGCACCAGGACTCACTAGGTCGGAGGTCGATGATCAACTTTGTAGTCGTATCATCTGACCTCCAGCCGTATGTCTTGGACACTCGGGTGAAGAGAGGGGTTGTCAACTGATCACCACCTGGTGGGGAGCTGGTCAGACCTGGAAGACCCAAACGCATCGACTATAGGGGTTATGCAATGGGCCACTTTGACTAAATGTTGAACTATCCCTTTGAATTTACTTTACAGAGGGAAATTCTGTGACTCACTTGTTTTTCCCTGCACATCCATGGCGCACAGCTCTGTATATACATACAGACATACATACACAAACATACATACATATATACATAAACACATATATACATACATACATACATACATACATACTGTACATACCTGGGAGAAGCCGTTGAATGCATTAGTCACCTGAATAAACGGAGGGACACATGTTAGAGTCAGCAACATCATTCAACATGAGCAAACAAGAAGGAGTGAAGGAGGGATGGGGGGGGGGTTCAGGCTGGGGTCCAGGCGTTGGGGGGGGGGGGGGGGGTACTTCACTGAGTCTGTGGGAGGAGGAGCACAGGAGAGGTTCTGCTCTAGTTCTACTCTGAGCTAATCTAGACTGGAGGAGGGAGGACGTCCCGTACCTCTTCCTGTTCTCTCTCTAGCTCTTGGTACAAGTTTCCAAATCTCCGGTTTGCCGCCTCGTCTTCGGACATGTCTGAACTTTCTGGTTCTTTGTGAATTCTGGGAACGTTTACGTCGGCTGTGGTTCCACAGGTGGCTGCACCGTGTTGTTGAGCTGCACCGGGGCTGTTGCTAACTTCCTGCCAGGTCGTGGTGGTGGGGGCTGCTGGAAAACTGTTGGCAAAAGGGTCTGCATCCACCTCACCCGCCCCCCCAGACACACTAACCCCACCTCCGAGACCGTCAGGCGCTTCTGTACCCTGGGTGTCAGCAAATACAACCCCAAACGCACCCCCTCCCTGTGTTTCAGCAAAGGGATCTGAATCAAACGCACCCCCTCCCTGTGTTTCAGCAAAGGGATCTGAATCAAACGCACCCCCTCCTTGTGTTTCAGCAAAGGGATCTGAATCAAACGCACCCCCTCCCTGTGTTTCAGCAAACGGATCTGAATCAAACGCACCCCCACCCTGTGTTTCAGCTGAAGGAACTGAATCAAACGCACCCCCACCCTGTGTTTCAGCAAAGGGATCTGAATCAAACGCACCCCCTCCCTGTGTTTCAGCAAAGGGATCTGAATCAAACGCACCCCCTCCCTGTGTTTCAGCAAAGGGATCTGAATCAAACGCACCCCCTCCCTGTGTTTCAGCTGAAGGAACTGAATCAAACGCACCCCCTCCCTGTGTTTCAGCAAAGGGATCTGAATCAAACGCACCCCCTCCCTGTGTTTCAGCTGAAGGATCTGAATCAAACGCACCCCCTCCCTGTGTTTCAGCTGAAGGATCTGAATCAAACGCACCCCCTCCCTGTGTTTCAGCAAAGGGATCTGAATCAAACGCACCCCCACCCTGTGTTTCAGCAAAGGGATCTGAATCAAACGCACCCCCACCCTGTGTTTCAGCTGAAGGATCTGAATCAAACGCACCCCCTCCCTGTGTTTCAGCAAAGGGATCTGAATCAAACGCACCCCCTCCTTGTGTTTCAGCGGAAGGATCTGAATCAAACGCACCCCCTTCACCACCGGCTGCACCGTCCCGCCCCTCTGAGGTGCTCGCTGGGCGATCGTCATATGACAGGTCATCGTCTGCACTGGCCCAGCCCCCCCCGGCCCCCCCTTCGCCCCACTCCTCTGCCGTCTCGTACTCAGACCCAGAACCGTCTGGAGACCTGGACCACTTGTCTCTTCTGTCCTCTGTGTTGCCTTCAATCCGTTCACCTCGTTCATTGGTGAATATGAGTCCTGGGGTGGACGTCCTGCGGTCTGCCTGTCCTGCTGCGACCCCCCCTGCGACCCCCCCTGACCCTGCCTCATGGTGGGCTGCAGTGGGGGGAAGGGTGGGGTTAGTTTGACAATCCCACTGGCTAACCTCTGCGTCAGCGGCCGGGGCTGCCTCACTGTCCTGAGGAGGTGCAGCCGTATCTCCATCTGCCTGGGGCCAGCCCTGAGCCCCCCCCTGCTCCCCATCCTCAGCCCCTTCCAGCACCACTGCAGGGGCCCCGGCCCCCCCGGGGGCCTCCTCTCCTGCAGGGTGGTCTCCATTTGCTGGCACTGAACCAAAGTCTGCCGACCAGTCAGCAGCGAAGCCGGCATCTGCAGCCTGCTGGGAAACAGCAGGGAGTGAAGAGTTTAACTTCAGCCCCCCCCCCCAAACAAACCTGACCCCCCCACATCCCTTATTCCTTACTGCACCACACATTAGTTGGTGGAAGTGGAAACAGCAGCTACACAAGGTCATATGAAGTGTATGTTTAATTGACAGTGTGTATGTGTGAGGGAGGGGGGTCCGGGGGGGGGGTACTTACAGGCTGAGCTGCTTCTGTGTTTCCCTTTAAGATCAAAAGACAAGAAAATGAAATGTTTTATTCTCAACAACAAAGGAACTGATTCTCAACAGAGACTCGACTCACCGACCACATGTCCCAGGGAATCGCCGTCTGGAAGAGACAGAGCAGCTCGTTACTGATCGATACTGATCAATACACACCAATCAACCTCGTTACTGATCGATACACACCGATCAACCTCGTTACTGATCGATACTGATCAATACACACCGATCAACCTCGTTACTGATCGATACTGATCAATACACACCGATCAACCTCGTTACTGATCAATACACACCGATCAACCTCGTTACTGATCAATACTGATCAATACACACCGATCAGGTCAGTGTGAGGTAGTTGCCATGGAAACACCAGTCATCCTCCAACTAACCTGTGGTATTGGAGAAACACTTTCATCTGGTTGGAACGCGTCAAAGTCCATGTCAAGAAGAGACTCTCCGGGTCGTTCGTTGGGCTGTGGACAGAGGTGGGGGGTGAACGAGGGGGAGGGGGGGGGTTAACAAGGGTTACAGCTGTACACATGACTCAACACAGTGTGGACACAGCGTGGACACACACACATGGACACACACATGGACACACACATGGACACACACATGGACACAGCGTGGACACACACATGGACACAGCGTGGACACAGCGTGGACACACACCTGTGACGGTGAAGGCGCCGGTAGAAACTCTCCTCCAAACAGGTCGATGATCTGCTCCTCCGCCACCTCCTTGGTGGGGGTGGCCGTGGACACACAGCGTGGACACACAGCGTGGACACACACATGGACACACAGCGTGGACACACACATGGACACACACATGGACACACAGCGTGGACACACACATGGACACACACATGGACACAGCGTGGGCGTGGACCCAGTTTTAAACTGGGGGAGGAAGAAACGATGAGTGTCTGAACAAGTAGCACAGGGTTAACCAACATGCTGCTCTGTGATTGGTTGTTTCTGGAGTTCACCACCCTCCAGGGTAAAGGGGGGGGGGGTGCCAATCATGGTCAGCCAATCAGAGCAGAGCAACATTCACAGCTACGGGACGTTTTGTCTTCTGGTCAATCAATAATCTTTATTGACCAGATCCATTAATTTGATTATTGCTGCTAAACATTCACAGTTCACAGATCAGCTGGTCGTTGTAGTTTCCATGGAAACAAGCAAGTTGATGACTACTGGGAGACGGAGGCTCCTTTACTCTCTCCTTTCATTATGTTGAAGTCTTGGCTGCCTTCATCAACTCTTGCTCACATTTCCATGTTTCTCCTCAGTGGATGTGAGGAGGATGTTGTTATTATGGGATGTAAAGCCCTTTGAGACAAACTGGTGGTAAAAATGGGCTACACAAATAAAATTGCCTTACAAGAGATAAATCTACAAATCTGTTGAAACCAGTTTGTTTCCGGGGCGGTGTTTAGCTCAGTTGGTAGAGCACCCGCCCCATGTGTTGAGGCTATTTTAGTCCTCGCTGCAGGCGGCCCCTGTTCGAGTCCCGCATCGTACGGCCCTATACTGCATGTCATCCCCCCCCCTCTCTGCCTCCCATTTCCTGTCTCACTCTCCACTGCCCTATCAAATAAAGGCATAAAAAGCCAAAAATATATACTTAAAAAAAAAAAGAAACCAGTTTGTTTCCGTGTTCCAGTCAGTTACTGTTACTGGTCAACACTTGTCCACGAGACAACATGTCCCTACTGTCCATAATAAGGACATGTCCCTACTGTCCAGGTTCCAGGTGAAAGCTGTTGTCCTGCCTGTGGGGGAAACTACAGAGACCACTTGGACCCACCGTTCTGTGGACGGAGACGTGAACACGTGATGAGACAATAATCAAGGGGGACTCGTTGTGGGGGTGGTCACATATTGATGACTTATCAATATGGTATCAATACAGCGACAACCCACTCTGTTAGCTGAGTACTGTGCAGTGTTGCATCATGGGAGCACAGAGCCCATGATGCTGTGAAGCTTCTGCATGAGTCTGTTCCCGAGGACACACACACATACACACACTTTCGTTCATACACATATTTGTCCAAATGCGTGGACAAACATGTCTAAATGTTCTCTGGCTCTATTCTACCTCCAGCTGCAGCTACAGCACAACACTAGTGTTAGGTACTGGATCAACTGACACAGTCACAGACACACAGTCACAGACACAGACACAGACACAGACACAGACACAGACACAGACACAGACACAGTCACAGTCACAGTCACAGACACAGACACAGACACAGACACAGACACAGACACACACAGACAGGACACTGATGTTACATTTTCACTCACCAAGTTACAGACAAAGTGCAGCAAAAGAAACGTTCACAGAGAGTTGAGACGTCCAGTTCTTCCTATGTTTATGTTCATGTTCATGTTCATGTTTATGTTTATTATTAAAGCCTCCCATTAGCTGCTGCTAGCTACCAGACAGACAGACTCATATCATCTCTATTCTACAACATCTTGTCCAACTCTATGCATAAACTCTAAACTCTAAACTCTAAACTCTAAACTCTAAACGTACAATTCCACCGGAGATGCAAAACCGGCTTCTGGTTTTGACCATAGATGACCTTCGGAAACTACTACCTGTGACGACTCTGGACTTGTTAGAACACACTGACCTGTGTGGGGGATTTGGGCCTGGGGGGTCCGGGCGAGACGGGCCGCAGCATGTGATTGGAGCTGGTCTCTGGACTCTCTGGTGGACTCTCGTCCTCTGGGGGAGACGGGGTTCTGGCCAGTCTCAGCGGTCCTGAGTCACTGAGGAGGGAACAGAAAGGAGGATTCCTCTGATTGGCTGTCCGGTGTCAGGTCGGGGGAAGGGAGGGGGGGGGGGGGTTGATATTCGTACTCACCTCGGAGCTCCTTGGATGGTGAACATCTTGTCCGAGTGCTGCTCAGCCAGTTGAGTCATCACTTCATACAACTGTCTGCACACCTGGACGGAGTTCAGCACGAGTTAATTGTCTGTTTCTGTGCCCACACACACACACACACACACACACACACACACACACACACACACACACACACACACACACACACACACACACACACAGACACACCCACACACCCACGCCGCTCACCAGGGAGATCTCGCGGTGGAACTTTGCCTCTAGACTGGTCACACACTTGTAGGTGCTGATGTAGAATCCAACGCGGCTGCAGAGACAAAGACTTTAAAACTTGACTGGAGACAACGACAGATGAAGAGACTGTTACTGTTTATACAGCAGCCAATCACAGAGCTGCTACAGTTTACACAGCAGCCAATCACAGAGCTGCGGTGTAACCAACTCACCCGTCCCAGAGAGTTGGAAGTTCGTCCTGCAGACCCACGTTCAGCTCGTCAAACACTCTCTGAGCCTTTTTCAACTCTTCTTCTGCCTGTGGACACAAACACTGTGAGCTGAGCAGGTGTCTCACGCTGCGTCCCTCATGTCCTCAGGCCTGTGGACTCACCTTCATCATCTTGCGGTCGTTCTTCATCCCAGATGCCTGCAGAGTTTCCACATGGTGACGAGCGCTGTCGAAGTCGATGAGTTTGCGGCTTCTCTTGGCAACACGAGTCTGAAAAGTCACAGTTTCACTTTTACGTCTGCGTCGATGTGTCACATTTGTTTGGTCAAAGACAAAGAGTCTGTTACCTTCAGGTCTGGGAACTGTTGCAGGTACTCATCCAGATTCAGCAGCGTCGAGTCCACCAGTTTGTTATGGAAGTCTTCCCACAATGCATCACAGTCCTGCAAAAAACACAACTCATGTCATCACAGAAAAAGATTGAGGACAAGCTGAGTGTGTCACTCTAACCCCCAGCTGTACACCTGGACACTTCAACACCTGGACACCTGAACACATGGACACCTGGACACATGAACACCTGGACACCTGAACACCTGTACACCTGGACACCTGAACACCTGGACACCTGAACACCTGGACACATGAACACCTGGACACATGAACACCTGGACACTTCAACACCTGGACACCTGGACACTTCAACACCTGGACACCTGAACACATGGACACTTCAACACCTGGACACCTGAACACTTCAACACCTGGACACCTGAACACTTCAACACCTGGACACTTCAACACTTCAACACCTGGACACCTGAACACCTGTACACCTGAACACTTCAACACCTGAACACCTGAACACCTGGACACCTGAACACCTGGACACTTCAACACCTGAACACCTGGACACCTGGACACTTCAACACCTGGACACCTGAACACTTCAACACCTGAACACCTGAACACCTGGACACCTGAACACCTGTACACCTGAACACCTGTACACCTGGACACCTGGACACCTGAACACCTGTACACCTGAACACTTCAACACCTGGACACCTGAACACTTCAACACCTGAACACCTGAACACTTCAACACCTGAACACCTGAACACCTGGACACTTCAACACCTGGACACCTGAACACTTCAACACCTGAACACCTGAACACCTGGACACTTCAACACCTGGACACCTGAACACTTCAACACCTGAACACCTGAACACCTGGACACCTGAACACCTGTACACCTGAACACTTCAACACCTGGACACCTGAACACTTCAACACCTGAACACCTGAACACCTGGACACCTGAACACCTGGACACCTGGACACCTGAACACCTGGACACTTCAACACCTGAACACCTGGACACCTGGACACTTCAACACCTGGACACATGAACACCTGTACACCTGGACACATGAACACATGAACACATGGACACCTGTTTGGGACGTGTTCAGATGTTGTCTAACCTTTCCAATGATCATGACGTCGTCTTTTCCGTGCCAGTCGGGTTCGTAGACTTCATGCAGAGACTGGGTCAGGTTGATGGAGGCCTGCTGCATCCCTGCAGGACCAGAGACCAGAGACCAAGGGTTAGGGTCATTTACACCTGTCCCTTATTGCTGTCTTTGTATCTTTTGTGTGGCAATGCTGTCTTTTGTTGTTTGTTTGTTTGTTTTTTGTTTTGTTTTTTTGCTTCTTGTTCTCTGTTTACTTTTAATGTCTTTGGGGACAACGGATGGAAATTAGCCTCTGGCTACACTCCGGCTTGCTTACATTTTATTCCTGGTGAAGAAATGTTCATTAGCATGCACTGTCCCTCCGAAATAAACTAATAATGTAATTTATATATTATATTGTACATAAAGACAATTCCCAAATACACAGTCATGGAAAACCATTTGGAAAACCAGGAGGATTCTTCAAGATGATGGACCGACCGACACCCTGATAGACGTGAAGTTAACAGACGAATCAAAACCTTTAACGTCTAAACGATGTTGCCTCACCTTTAATGGCCGCCATGTAGGCCTTCATCTCCCGCTGCAGCCGCGAGCCTTCAGACTGACAGAGACAGAGCGGGTCAGTAACAGTCCTGGTTACACACACACACACACACACACACACACACACACACACACACACACACACACACACACACACACACACACACACAGCTTCTCACCTCCTGTCTCCTGAAGTTGATCACCACTTGTTCAAACTGTTCATCTTTGGTCTCGTCGGCTTTTCCCAGTTTCTGCAGCACCTGAGAAGAACAGGAGACAGATTCTGTTGCCATGACATCATCAACATGTGACTGAGTGAAAGGTCATAGATATAAACACGTAGATGCCGCATGCGGGCTCGTCTGGAGCGTCTCACAGCGCCATCTTGAGGAGCAGTTCCTCCTGTCAAGCAGTCAACAGAATCTGGAAAAATGCAGCGTACGGATGTTCTCATGAAAGAAACATATAGAAGAATAACTTTCCTCAAGTAATAAGTTGTTTGATATTATTTAACTGTTATGAACTTGTTGAACTTGATGTCGGTCAGTTCTCTGATATAAATGAAACTAACGTAACGTATCATAGGGTGGGATGTGTTACCAATACTTTGTTATTTTGTGGATTATCAGCTGTTTCCCCGGCTGTGGTAGTTGTGTGTGAGTGAAAGGTACGATGACATCATCAACATGTAACCAGGACTCTCTCTGAACCAGGACCAGTTCCAGCACCACGGACAGGTCTCTCTGAACCAGGACCGGTTCCAGCACCACGGACAGGTCTCTGTTAGAACCAGGACCGGTTTCAGCACCACGGACAGGTCTCTCTGAACCAGGACCGGTTCCAGCACCACGGACAGGTCTCTCTGAACCAGGACCGGTTCCAGCACCACGGACAGGTCTCTGTTAGAACCAGGACCGGTTTCAGCACCACGGACAGGTCTCTGTTAGAACCAAGACCGGTTTCAGCACCACGGACAGGTCGGACAGGTCTCTGTTGAACCAGGACCAGTTCCAGTTCCTGTTAGAACCAGGACCGGTTCCAGCACCACGGACAGGTCTCTGTTAGAACCAGGACCGGTTCCAGCACCACGGACAGGTCTCTGTTAGAACCAGGACCAGTTCCAGCACCACGGACAGGTCTCTGTTAGAACCAAGACCGGTTTCAGCACCATGGACAGGTCTCTGTTAGAACCAGGACCGGTTCCAGCACCACGGACAGGTCTCTGTTAGAACCAGGGCCGGTTTCAGCACCACGGACAGGTCTCTGTTAGAACCAGGACCAGTTCCAGCACCACGGACAGGTCTCTGTTAGAACCAAGACCGGTTCCAGCACCACGGACAGGTCTCTGTTAGAACCAGGACCAGTTCCAGCACCACGGACAGGTCTCTGTTAGAACCAGGACCAGTTCCAGCACCACGGACAGGTCTCTGTTAGAACCAAGACCGGTTCCAGCACCACGGACAGGTCTCTGTTAGAACCAGGACCGGTTTCAGCACCACGGACAGGTCTCTGTTAGAACCAAGACCGGTTCCAGCACCACGGACAGGTCTCTGTTAGAACCAAGACCGGTTTCAACACCACGGACAGGTCTCTGTTAGAACCAGGACCGGTTCCAGCACCACAGACAGGTCTCTCTGAACCAGGACCGGTTCCAGCACCACGGACAGGTCTCTGTTAGAACCAAGACCGGTTCCAGCACCATGGACAGGTCTCTGTTAGAACCAAGACCGGTTCCAGCACCACGGACAGGTCTCTGTTAGAACCAGGACCGGTTCCAGCCCCACGGACAGGTCTCTCTGAACCAGGACCGGTTTCAGCACCACGGACAGGTCTCTCTGAACCAGGACCGGTTTCAGCACCACGGACAGGTCTCTCTGAACCAGGACCGGTTTGTTTATTTAATGACTTAAAGGGATAGTTCACCCCAGAATGATATTTCACTCATTACCTCCTCCCCCTCATGTGGACTAAGATTGAAATATGGACTTATATGGGTCTTCAATACAAGAGGGACATTACAGACCAGCAGCAGGGAGGTATTTGGATGTTTTTTGGTGTGTTTTTTTTGTGACGAAGACAGTTGGTATCCATTAGCAACCGTTACATGGACATGCACTGAACCTGCTCCCAGCCCTTAGTCCACATGAGCAGGAGGAGATAGTTTCATTTTGGGGTGAACTATTCCTTTAATAATTTCAGGGCTGATTTTGGTTGAATAGCTGATTTTAAAAAGCAGTGACATCACACACACACACACACACACACACACACACACACACACACACACACACACGCACGCACGCACACACACACACACACAGCAGTCCCGCTGACCTTGGAACATTTACCTAGAGCATAAGATACATGATACGTGACGTTTCTAGTACGCATATGACGTCATCACAAGCTGTTCCGACCAGTATCTATCCGCCAATCTAAACGGTTTCTGATCATCTATTATTGATCTGATGTGACGTCACTGTCTCGGTATCTGATGGTCGAACAGCAACGACAGAAACAGAGACGCTGCAGGCCCGCGAGCGCCGCTCCGTCCTCCACCCTTCATCCTCCTCCTCCTCCTCCTCCCCCTCCTCAGCTCAAACCTTCCTCCTCCTCCTCCTCCTCCTCCTCCTCCTCCTCCTCCTCCTCCTCCTCCTCCTTTCTTACCTTCTCCTGCGCCCTGTTCAGCCGCTTCTGGACGTTTTTAGCGAAGATTCCCGTTTTGATTTCCGCCATGATGACTGCGGAGAGACGGCGCGCGAGGCGGATTAACACTGAGAGAGAGAGAGCGAGAGAGAGAGAGAGAGAGAGAGAGCTGCTGACGGGGGGAGGGGTGTGTGTGTGTGTGTGTGTGTGTGTGTGTGTGTGTGTGTGTGTGTGTGTGTGTGTGTGTGTGTGTGTGTGTGTGTGTGTGTGTGTGTGTGTGTGTGTGGTGTGTGTGGGGGGGGGGGCCTTAAAGCGACAGTCAGCTGGTTGATCGCTCCAGTTCTGTTTCCTTTGGTTTTAATTCAACGCTAGATGTGTTGACGTCATAAGCTACTCTACCGTCAGTAGGATACGGTTGCCGATGACGTCACGTGTTGTCAGCTGTGGGTGCAGCAGGTGATGTGTGTGTGTGTGTGTGTGTCAGGAGGCGGAGCAGATACACACTTTGTGTTCACGTTTTCACTTAACAACAGGAAGTGACACACACACACACACACACACACACACACACACACACACACACACACACACACACACACACACACACACACACACACACACACACACACACACACACACACACCACCCACATCGATTGACACGATATCAAGGTGTTAATAATAATGTTTAATTACATTTAATAAGATGAGTTAAAGCAGAAGTCAGGTGAATGTTTTTGTTACTCTAAATCCTAAATGGTCCAGTTTCCGTCAGCATCACTTCCATTGAGTGTTTGTTCTCTCCTTCAAGTCGTGACTTGAAGCCGTAACTTACGGTTTCAAAAGCCTGGAACGCTGCGTTAGCCAAAACCACCGGATCGCTGCTATCTGCTTTAAACCTGAAGCTTCATCTCTGTGTTCATCACGTCACCTATATATACTGTAGGCTATATATATATATATGTACAAACATCAGATCAGTCTAAACGGTGACGTAGTGACATGAAAAAATAGTGAAACTCTCGTCCATCACAGATCTTGGACCAGGACTGGTTTCTAGATCTTGGACCAGGACTGGTTTCTAGATCTTGGACCAGGACTGGTTTTAAGTCAACAATAACATGATGAAATGGATCAATGACTGTGTGATTAGCTGTCACAGCCCTGGTTCCCTCCTCCAGACCCCCTCCGCCCCCCCTGGTTGGGGCCGTCTGGCCCGGGGGGGCATCTTGAAGAGGGGGTGTGGCCTGGGCGTCGTGGTGTCGTGGCACCCCGTGTCCATCTCCAGAACTGCAGCGTTCTCCTGAGTCCTGCTTCACATGATCCCCCCCCCCACCCCCCCAGGGTTGTCATGGTGTCCTCCTGCTTCCCCCTCATCCCGACAGGATCATGCAATACAAATACTTTTTACTTTATTAATACTTCTAACTATATTTCAGAGCCTGTACTTGTACTTTTACTTGAGTAGACAGTACACAGGTACTTGTACTTTTACTTCTCCTCAAGTAAAGAATCTGTGTACTTTTACCGTCTCTGCCAATCAAACGCTGTAACGGCCGATCCTCGTCAGCAGAGGGCGTGATGATGTCACGGTGTGTGTGTGTGTGTGTGTGTGTGTGTGTGTGTGTGTGTGTGTGTGTGAGGGATCAAACTGCAGAGACGTATAATTACAGAAACCAGAGGACTGACCCTGCACTCACTTTCAGACCATCAGGACCAGGACCATCAGGACCAGGACCATCAGGACCAGGACCATCAGGACCAGGACTATCAGGACCAGGATCACAGGACCAGGACTATCAGGACCAGGACCATCAGGACCAGGACTATCAGGACCAGGACTATCAGGACCAGGACCATCAGGACCAGGACTATCAGGACCAGGACTATCAGGACCAGGACTATCAGGACCAGGACTATCAGGACCAGGACTATCAGGACCAGGACCATCAGGACCAGGACTATCAGGACCAGGACTATCAGGACCAGGACCACAGGACTGGAGCACTGCACACCTGCAGCACCCAGAGAGAATCCAGTCCAGATCCCAGACTGAGGGAGACCTGGTCCCAGCCTGGTCAGGGTGTCTGACCTGGGTCTGACGGATCCAGATCCTGGTTCTTCCTCTGTCAGGACCAGGACCCGCCGAGTCCAGCATGTCATCTCTGTTTGCCGTCCTCGCTGTGATCAGCCTCATCCTCGCCGCCTCCAGCCCGGCGTCCACGGCTCCTGACGAGGCGACGCCGTCCTCCGACTGTCCGTCCTGCTCGGCGTCTCAGAGGAGGAGCTCGTCCTCGCCAGGTGGCGGCGGTGGCGGCGGTGGCGGCGGTGGCGGCGGCGGCGAGCAGAGCGACATGGTGGAGGTGGTGAAACGTCACATTCTCAACATGCTGCACCTGAGCGCTCGGCCCAACCTGACGCAGCCGGTTCCTCGAGCCGCTCTGCTCAACGCCATCAAGAAGCTGCACGTCAGCCGCGTGACCGAAGACGGCGGCGTGGAGATCCAGGACGACGGGCGAGGCCTCGGGACTCGGGCGCCATCTGTACCGCCGTCTGAGATCATCACGTTTGCAGAGCCAGGTGAGTGACCAGATGGGGCAGGGAGGCGGGGGCGACCAGATAAAGGGGTTTGTTCATTTTAAAACATTTATTTATTGAAATGTGGTGACGACTCTCTGACCAATCAGCGTCTGCGATGTTTACGCGTCATATTTTAGTTCCACTTCACCCGTTTTGGAACCGTGGCCGAGCAGGAACTAAAACAATAGTTCCAGGTTCCAGGTACTTTTACGTAATTGAAGTCGAGTCGAGTTGAGTCAAGTTGAGTCGAGAGTCGAGCCGGTTCCGTGTAGCGGGAGCTTCACTGATTGTACTGTTCTGCATGGATCAGGTATTCCAGACCAGCTCTTGTCACGGTCCCATGACATCATACCTGCCCCTTTTACCCCCCACCCCCCACCTTTTACCCCCCACCCCCCACCTGTCAACAAAGGGAATCAGCACCAGTGAAGCAGCACGTCCTCATGTTGACTCACTACAAGCAGAAAACCCATTCACAAAAACCACTGAGTTCAAAGTCTGAACACACACACGTTTACACAACCGGTGTTGGTGGTGGAGGATCAGGTGTGGATCATGTGACCTATGGGGGGGGGGGGGGGGCATAGGGACCTGAGGTGTGGGCATCTGGGGGGGGATAGGGACCTGAGGTGTAGGCAAGGGGGGGGGGGGGCATAGGGGCATGGAGATCATAATGTGCTAGCATGCTAACGTGCTAATTGTTTCTACTGCAGGTGACTCTCCAGACTCGGTGACCTTCGACCTTTCGACAGGGGGCGGAGCCTCCTCGCTGGTCGACCAGGCCGACGTCTGGATCTTCTTGAAGACGTCAAAGGCAAACAGAGCGAAGAGCAAAGCGCCGCTGCGGCTGCTGCAGCTTCGTCATGGCGACGAGGAGGAGGAGTTCATTTCAGAGAAGATGGTAGACACTCGTTGCAGCGGCTGGCACGCGCTCGCCGTTCCTCGCAGCCTCCAGGTCCTGCTGGATGCCGGCGGCAGCTCGCTCCGTCTACGTGTTTCCTGTCCGCTGTGCGCCGAGGCCGGAGCCTCGCCGGTCCTGGCGTCCGCAAAAGGCGAGCGAGCCGCGAGCCGAGACCAGTCTCACCGCCCGTTCCTCATGATGCTGCTGCAAACTCGGGGCGAGGCGGCGCAGCGGCGAGTCCGGCGAGGTCTGGACTGTGACGGGAAAACGAGCGTCTGCTGCAAACGACAGTTTTACGTGAACTTTAAAGACATCGGCTGGGACGACTGGATTATCGCTCCATCAGGTTACCATGCCAACTACTGCGAGGGCGACTGTCCGAACCACATGGCGAGCCTCGGCGGCTCCTCGCCGTCCTTCCACTCGGCCGTCATCAATCATTATCGTATGCGAGGTTACGGCCCGTTTCAAAACGTCAGGTCGTGCTGCGTCCCGACGCGGCTGCGCGCCGTGTCCATGCTCTACTACGACCAGGAGCAGAAGGTCGTCAAGAAGGACGTCCAGGACATGGTGGTGGAGGAGTGTGGCTGCTCCTAAGCCACGCCCCCCCGACCAGAGGCCACGCCCCTATCATAGACCACACCCCCTGATCCGAGGCCACGCCCCCTGAGGCCAGACGTGGGTCTGCATCTTAGTATTTCTGACTCTGTTCCACATTGGAACACGAAGAGACGATGCAACGTTTCCCTCGCTTTTGTTGATTGATTGTTTTCTATTGTTTTCTGTTGTTTTCTATTGTTTTCTGTTGTTTTCTATTGTTTTCTGTTGTTTCCTATTGTTTTCTGTTGTTTTCTATTGTTTTCTGTTGTTTTCTATTGTTCTCTGTTTACTGTTGTTTCCACTTCAACTGCATCTAAATGTCTGATGTATGTCACCACATACTTGAAAAGAAAAGAAGAAACACAGCTGCTGGAGCCAAATGTATTATTATTATTATAAATACAATGTATTTTGCAGAGTTAAGAACGTGTTAACGAGCAGCGAGTTAAAGAACCGTTGTTGTTTCTATGAATGATTTAATGAATTATTATCATTAAAGACGTTCTAACGTTTACTGTTGGAGTCACGTTGGTGGTTAGGGGCAACGCTTCCTGCTCTGTCCTTTCTGCTTTGTGATTGGCTGCTGAACCGAGCTGGTTGTCACTGTGATGCTGTTTGTTTGCTGACCTGCAAGCTGTAGGTGCGTTGGAGATGAGCCGGTGACCAGCGCATGACGCACGCCGGTTAGATTTTAAGTATTCTTTTGGCTTTTTATGCCTTTATTGATAGGACAGTAGAGAGTGTGACAGGAAACGGGAGGCAGAGACGGGGGAATGACATGCAGTGTAGGGTCGTCCGACGCGGGACTCGAACCGGGGCCCCTGCAGCGAGGACTATAGCCTCTGCATATGGGGCAGGTGCTCTAACAACTGAGATAAACACCGTCCCACGCCAGTTAGATTTGTGTCCGACTTGCTCTGACATCATGCAACCGCCTGCAGCCTCAGGGCATGATGGGAAATGAGCTGAGGGGGAATGACATGCAGGAAGTGTCCGCCCGACGCGGGATTTGAACCGGGGACACCTGCATTGAGGACTGTAGCCTCTACATGGGGCGGCCGCCTTAACCCTATAAGGTATAGATATTGCTGAAAAATAATATTTTCATGAGAGTGTGTCAGGCCAACAGTAGTTTTTTTGGTCTTTTTTTGGGATGTTGAGGGTGATATCTTAAAATCAAGCTGAAACAAACCGAAGAATCTTTTTTTCTTGCCTTCCCGTATGTGTCAAGATACTCTCTGCCAAATTTCAGAGTTGTATGACTATTTATGCCGTTGTAATACCTAAATATTTACATTTACATACATTCCCCAGCAGAATGACGAAGAAGAGGGTTTTGGACCCGTAGTTTTCCTGCAGCTCGTTGACCGGCTCGTCCACCAGGTTTTAACCCTTGAAGGTCCTAGATATCATTTATGCTGGCAAACCCTTTACAACGCTCCGTGTCGGTTTTCCAAAAAACTGGGATTTTGCCCCTGGGTACTGTGTGACTGGACGTGAACCTGACCACACGTCGTCTCTTCAAACACCCAGAGTTCACTACAGGTCTGACTGACGCCGGGACAGTGTGTCCAGAGGACGGAGACACAGACAGACAGAGATAGTCATCAGACAGGAAGACACTGAACAAACACCAGAGTTCATTCACCGCAGCAGGAAACATTCACACTGAGGCAACGGGTGGACAAACAGATGGATGGATGGATGGATGGATGGATGGAGGGATGGATGGATGGATGGATGGATGGATGGATGGATGGATGGATGGATGGATGGATGGATGGATGGATGGATGGATGGATGGATGGATGGATGGAGGGATGGATGGATGGATGGATAGATGGATGGATGGAAGGATGGATGGAGGGATGGATGGATGGATGGATGGAGGGATGGATGGATGGATGGATGGATGGATGGATGGAGGGATGGAGGGATGGATAGATGGATGGATAGATGGATGGATGGATGGATGGATGGAGGGATGGATGGATGGATGGATGGAGGGATGGATGGATGGAGGGATGGATGGATGGATGGATGGATAGATGGATGATGGATGGATGGAGGGATGGATGGATGGATGGATGGATGGATGGATGGATGGATGAGGGGATGGATGGATGGATGGATGGATGGAGGGATGGATGGATGGATGGATGGATGGATGGATGGATGGATGGATGGATGGATGGATGGATGGATGGATGGATGGATGGAGGGATGGATGGATGGATGGATGGATGGATGGATGGATGGATGGATGGATAGATGGATGGATGGATGGAGGGATGGATGGATGGAGGGATGGATGGATGGATGGATGGAGGGATGGATGGATGGACGGATGGATGGATGGATGGATGGATGGATGGATGGACGGACGGATGGATGGACGGATGGATTTTTTACATGCCTTTCGTAGGCTCTCATCATCCATGGTTTCCCTTTATATTTTCCCTTCAGCCAACACTTTCTAATAGGACAATATTTGTTGTATAACTCTGTAAATATAGACAAAAATGAGTCATAGGCCTGAGTAGGATCCTCAACATACACCTCATTCCAGTTACAGTGTGTTAAGTCCATCTTTAAAGCCTCAATTCGCCCTTCGCGAACTCCGCCCTAAAACCGCTATTGTCCAATCCTACGTTAGCAACCGTCACCTGACCCGTAACCATAGGTAACCATAGGCCTGGCAAGCTTCATTACGTTTCCTGGGACGAAAAACAAAACGTTTGTAGAGAAGGATATTGTTGTTGTTGCTGCTACTGCTGCTACAGCGGCGGCAGCAGCAATATAGAGATGTTCAGATACGATCAGACTTTGTTTTCGACTTGAACAAGTGTAAATATGGGGATAACCATACGTTCACCTCCGACATGACAGCTGGACTTCAGGGCTTTTACCTCCAGGCAGGAGCTGCTTTCACTGACTGATACAGTGGTGGGAGAAAAAAAACAGCAGCGGAAGCCGTATGTGGTTCACAATCGCCCAAAAACTTTTAGTTTGACAACCAGTGAGATGACGTAAATCTTGGTGGGTTGATAGACGGTAAAGTTAACGGTCCTCACTGTTGTTCTGTACGTTGTCCAGTCGGGTCGTTGAACAGATGTTTTATCCTCCGGCACGAAATTTGCTGATATTTCCTTTGAAATCGATATTACCAGGAGCGTGGCTGGGAGTGAAAGCTTGCCCGGCGTAGCGACAGTAACCAAGGGGGGCGGGGCTTACGCGAAGGGCGGGTCCTTACCAACCTTCTTACCATTTTACAAGTAGCCTATGTTCACTCAAGCCAACAGAAGATTTAACCTTTAAACTATGTAGAGCCACAAATATGGGAAAATGATCAGTAATATCACTTTTCACTGGGCCATGAATGTTAGTAAAAATATTATCAATGAGTGTAGCGCGGTTTGCTAATGAGTGGCCTTAAATCAAAACTAAACATTGTTACAAAAGTCATTTGTTGTCAATATTAAAGTCTCCACAAACAAAATAAGATTTTTTGTCACAGAATTTTCCAAAAATATCAACGATGGTATTCATAAACTGTTCCATACAAGAACCAGGCGTTATATACACAACTCAAAAAAATGCTCTTGAATTTATCACTCTGTATTTCAGTTGTCAAACTTTCCATGACTTCATCAATAGTTGTACTCTTTAATTTCTTCAAACTGTGCAGAATGACTTATATATATATATATATATATATATATATATATATATATATATATACTGTTAAAGTGTATTGCTGAGAAACCCTCTAAATGAACATTTTCAAACTGATTCTCTGAGTAAAATCCAGAACTTAAAGCAGAAGTAAGTGATATATTTGTGTTAATATAAGTCTTAAATAGTTATATCTTCCGACAGCAATCACTTACATAGAGTTTTCAAAACACGGGTCTGTCAGTCACTCTGCTCTGCTCTGAGCCGAGGAGAAAACATTTATCGTATCCTACAGTTTTTATCCAATGAGGAGAGAGAACGGCATGCAGGGCTGTGTGTGCAGCCAAGGAACGCCGTGAATGTTAGGGACGAGGACTGTTATGGTGCATTCAAGGAAACTCGTATTTTTCCGACCGTGAAGTGGTACCAGTTCGATCTGGTACGAGTTCACCGGTCGGAAGTTACGAGTGGCTGTTATAGTGACTTTCACCGGTAAAACAGGTCGGAGAAACACGAGTGGGTTGCCTGGAACGCTACAAAGTCGTAAGTTGTGACTTGAAGCTGTAATTTACGATTTCAAAAGCCTGCCTGGAACGCAGCATTAGCGAAAACGACCGGACCACTTACTTCTGCTTTAAACTTTATTAATCATATAGATTTTCCTCAGGGTCAATATTGTTCTCATAACTAAATAGTTTATGTTCAGAGCTCCTCCTTTACTTTTTTAGCTTGGGAGTTTACATTCCCAAGGAGAACGAACGCTGTCTTCCTCAACAGAGAAATGAGAAGTCATTCAACAGAAAGTAACTGCAATTTAAAACAAAACCAAGCTCCTCAAACATTTGAACAAACTGGATCAACTCTAATGATCGAGCTCTGTCACACGTCGTATCACGTGCACCTTGGCTTGTTCAGCCTTACAAACACTTCCATTCCTCCACCATGTGCATTGGATTTTATTCTGCTTCCTAAGAAGACGACAGTTTCTAGCTCTCAGCATTTTTCCTTTGTCAAGGTCTCATTGACACACACACCAGTCCCATAAGCTTTGTGCCTGTCTCATCATTTCAACCTTATGTGTTTGTTTTATCCTTGTGTGGAAGAATGTGAATGTTCTTACTGTTCATGAATTGGACGACTTGTTGCTCCTCAGTCGGCGCGTCCTCCCCACGTCGGTCACCGGCTCATGTCCTGGCGTCGCCGCGGTGTTTGGTCGCCAGCCCAGTGGTTATGAGGTCATCAGCACGGGAATACTGGGAATACTGCTCCAAGTCATCAAGTCTTTGTTCCAGCCTTTCAATCTTCTCATCTTTTGATTGTAGTCCTCCATTCACGAACCTCTTCATGAGGCCCATGAGGTTGACTTGCTGTTTCTCCTCACTCATAAAGTTTAATGAATGTTTGATTTCTTCTAGTTCTTCTGCAAGTTTCTTGATTGTTGTCGCCATCTCTCTCCAAGAAGATCAAAAAAAGAAAAAGAAAAAGTTCTTCTGGGTCGATTTATAAGATGTTCTGTATCCAAACAATTCCCATGTGGTTCCAGCTCTTCAGAAATATTCTTGTTGCAAACAAATCAAATCTTCAACATTTCCAAGAATATGAAAATGAAGAAACATCGAGTCACTAATATTAGTTTAGATTGGACGACAGACCCTCGTGTTCTAGAGGATTGACAGGGATTGTAGAGCAGCTCTGCACAGGGAAATGCAGTAGCGGCCATCTTGGGACGACACGCCCATGTTGGTCGTCATGGCAACAGAAGAGGCCGAAACGTGAGATTAGACGTTATTTGTTTATTATTTATTCAACAGTTAAACAACAACAGTTAAAGTGCAGAAGAGCTGAACATGAACATTGTTAGCTCGCGGTTGCCACGGCAACAACAGTTTCTTTGGTCCCTTTGTGTTTCCTCGCTGAGCCAATCAGAAGCCAGGTGCTGATGCAGATCGATGATGTCATTAATTAAGTCACTAATGATGTCAGAGGTAAATCTGGTCTCCAAACGTCTGTCTAAATTAAAATCAGTGGTTACCATGGTGACAAAGGTCCGTGGAGTGGGCGGAGTCAGTCCGTCATCAGCAGGTGAGGGGGCGGAGCCACGGCGGGGGTCGGAGGGCAGAGGTCGCTGCTGAGCTGGCGTGGAGAGCGGCGCCGCTTCCTGAGAGGAAGCCGATTGGTCAGAGTCTGGAGAGACAGGAAGAAGGCTGTGATTGGCTGAATGATATGACCTCACAACCGCTGCTGGCTCTCAACCAATCAGCTGTAGTTTGAAGATCATTAAAGGACAGTTCCACTCAAATCCAACCTGGGCTCTAGTTTCTAATGTTTCAGCTCTGTCTGTCCCTGCATCGCCACAGCAACGTTTACATCCCATAAACCAGTCTCGTGTTAGAGTCAGGTTGAGTCTAACTGTGTTTCCAGGTCTAAAGCTGCAGTTTGTTTATTCTCCCTGTAAACACACTGCGTCTCAACTGTCTGGTTTATGGGATGTAAACAGGCTAAACATTATGTATACGTTGCCGTGGCGATGTAGGGACAGACAGAACTACTGCAGGACAGGAGACAGAGCTGAAACATTAGAAACTAGAGCCAGGGTGGATTTAGCGGAACTGTCCTTTAAAGTACCACATTGTTGAGACACGAGAGTAAAGGTCTTTGCACTGAGTCCGTTTTTTTCGTCCGAAATTGCCGCACGTCAAAAAATAAATTCGACCTCATGTTGTGTCATGTTCACACACCGAGTCCCAAACTTTCGTCCGTCATTAAAGTTTTCGGATCAGGTTCGATTTAATGCGTTTTTCACATCCGTGAAAAGCCTTTTGACCAATGACATCAGCGTTTTGAGGCTGGAGACGGAGAGAGAGGAGGGTGTGGGGGGGGGGGGGGTCACCGCTGATCACCGTGTGTCTGTCTGTCTGTATGCTGTGCGTGCACCAGCCGCTGTTCAGGATCATGGGAAGTGGCCGTCTTCTGTTCATTGTGTGAGCTAATAATCAATATCTATCAAAGTGGAGATTGACATCCCATAATAACCAGTTGAAGTGATGATGATGGTCCCGCTGCTCGTTACAGACACACCAACTCCGTCAACCGACGTTCAGTCAACGGATCCCATTCATGTCTATGTGGAGCTCATTAAGCAGCTACTTCGTCCTCTCAGCATGAACTCTTTTTCTCTTTCATTTCTCAACAAGTGACAGAACCACAAAGTCACCACTGCAGTACACACCCTAACACCCTAACACCTAACACCCTAACCCCTAACACCCTAACCCCTAACACCCTAACCCCCTAACACCCTAACCCCTAACACCCTAACCCCTAACACCCTAACACCCTAACCCCTAACACCCTAACACCTAACACCCTAACACCCTAACACCTAACACCCTAACCCCTAACACCCTAACCCCCTAACACCCTAACCCCTAACACCCTAACCCCTAACACCCTAACACCTAACACCCTAACACCTAACACCCTAACACCCTAACCCCCTAACACCCCTAACACCCCTAACACCCTAACACCCTAACCCCCCTAACACCCTAACCCCCTAACCCCCTAACCCCCTAACACCCCTAACACCCTAACACCCTAACCCCCTAACCCCCTAACACCCTAACCCCCTAACACCCTAACACCCCTAACACCCTAACACCCCTAACACCCTAACACCCTAACACCCCTAACACCCTAACCCCCTAACACCCTAACACCCCTAACCCCCTAACACCCTAACACCCTAACACCCTAACCCCCTAACACCCTAACCCCCCTAACACCCTAACCCCCTAACCCCCTAACACCCTAACCCCCTAACACCCTAACCCCCTAACACCCTAACACCCCTAACACCCCTAACACCCTAACCCCTAACACCCTAACACCCTAACCCCCTAACACCCTAACACCCTAACCCCCTAACACCCCTAACACCCTAACACCCTAACCCCTAACACCCTAACACCCTAACACCCCTAACACCCCTAACACCCTAACACCCTAACACCCTAACCCCCTAACACCCTAACACCCTAACACCCTAACCCCCTAACACCCTAACCCCCTAACACCCTAACCCCCTAACACCCTAACACCCTAACACCCTAACACCCCTAACACCCTAACACCCTAACCCCCTAACACCCTAACCCCCTAACACCCTAACACCCTAACACCCCTAACACCCTAACACCCTAACCCCCTAACACCCTAACCCCCTAACACCCTAACACCCTAACACCCTAACCACTACGTGACGATGTTTGTCTCTCTCTCCGAAATTTAGAACATAAAATAAAAACGCATGCGAAAAAACGCAACGGACTCAGTGTTCAAAGACCTTAAGACTCGATACGAGACGGTCGTCACCGGGAGACGGGCGTCACCGGGAGACGGGCGTCACCGGGAGACGGTCGTCACCGGGAGACGGGCGTCACCGGGAGACGGTCGTCACCGGGAGACGGGCGTCACCGGGAGACGGGCGTCACCGGGAGACGGGCGTCACCGGGAGACGGGCGTCACCGGGAGACGGGCGTCACCGGAAGACGGGCGTCACCGGGAGACGGGCGTCACCGGGAGACGGGCGTCACCGGGAGACGGGCGTCACCGGGAGACGGGCGTCACCGGCTGGTAAACAGCTGTTGGTCATGTGACGCCTCGTGGCCGCCTGGTTTCTGCTTCTGCGTCGTCGGCATAGAGACGGCGGCGCCCCCAGTCACCGCGGCGCCGGGGGGCGTGGTCTGTATCGGATTCCTTAGTTTTCGTCAGGGAACCATGGCAACTGAAACGTTGCAGCGTATCCATGGTTCTGAGCGGTCGCCGCGGCTACGGCTTCGCTACAACGCAGAAGCATAAACCAGGCCTTAGTGTTTCCATGACAACTAGACCTGGTGACTGACCAGGCGGAGTCTGTGGTCGAACGCTGGCTCTGATTCGTCAGGGTTCCTGGTCGGCACGGCAACATGCCAACGCTTCAGTTCTGCCATCATCTCTGCCGGACTGAAGAGCGCCGCCGGGTCGGCACGGCAACGGTTGATGAGCTCCACCAGACGCTCCTTGTAGTGCAACCTGTCAGACAGAGACCGGTTCAGACCGGTTCAGACCGGTTCAGACCGGTTCAGACCGGTTCAGACCGGTTCAGACCGGTCCAGACCGGTTCAGATCGGTTCAGACCGGTCCAGACCGGTTCAGACCAGTTCAGACCGGTTCAGACCGGTTCAGACCGGTCTAGACCGGTCCAGACCGGTTCAGGCTGGTCTTACTGGCAGTGTCCTCTGTGTTCAGACCAGTTCAGACCGGTCTAGACCGGTCCAGACCGGTTCAGACCGGTTCAGACCGGTCCAGACCGGTTCAGACCGGTTCAGACCGGTCCAGACCGGTCCAGACCGGTCTAGACCGGTTCAGACCGGTTCAGGCTGGTCTTACTGGCAGTGTCCTCTGTGTTCAGACCGGTCCAGACCGGTCCAGACCGGTCCAGACCGGTTCAGATCGGTTCAGACCGGTCCAGACCGGTTCAGACCAGTTCAGACCGGTTCAGACCGGTCTAGACCGGTCCAGACCGGTTCAGGCTGGTCTTACTGGCAGTGTCCTCTGTGTTCAGACCAGTTCAGACCGGTCTAGACCGGTCCAGACCGGTCCAGACCGGTTCAGACCGGTTCAGACCGGTTCAGACCGGTTCAGACCGGTTCAGACCGGTTCAGACCGGTTCAGACTGGTCTTACTGGCAGTGTCCTCTGTGTTCAGACTGGTTCAGACCGGTCCAGACCGGTCCAGACCGGTCCAGACCGGTTCAGACCGGTCCAGACCGGTTCAGACTGGTCTTACTGGCAGTGTCCTCTGTGTTCAGACCGGTTCAGACCGGTCCAGACCGGTTCAGACCGGTCCAGACCGGTTCAGGCTGGTCTTACTGGCAGTGTCCTCTGTGTTCAGACCGGTTCAGACCGGTTCAGACCGGTTCAGACCGGTTCAGACCAGTTCAGACCAGTTCAGACCGGTTAGGGTTCAGACTGGTCTAGACCGGTTCAGACCGGTTCAGACTGGTCTTACTGGCAGTGTCCTCTGTGTTCAGACCGGTTCAGACCGGTTCAGACCGGTTCAGACCGGTCCAGACCGGTTCAGACCGGTTCAGACCGGTCTTACTGGCAGTGTCCTCTGTGTTCAGACTGGTTCAGACCGGTCCAGACACCCCTGGAAGAAACAGAGGACAGTTGTCACCCTCAGACCGGTCCAGACCGGTTCAGGCTGGTCTTACTGGCAGTGTCCTCTGTGTTCAGACCGGTTCAGACCGGTCCAGACCGGTCCAGACCGGTTCAGACCGGTACAGACTGGTCTTACTGGCAGTGTCCTCTGTGTTCAGGCCGGGTGGGGCGACCACATGGCTCCTCCCGCCTGCAGCCGTCCTCCTTCAGCTCTAAAACCAAACACACCCCTGGAAGAAACAGAGGACAGTTGTCACCCTCACCACCTCACGACATCCCATAATGCTCTGGGACACCAGCAGGGGGGGCTCACCTGTCGCAGAGGGATCAGGTGAGCTGCCGTTAGCGGGTTCCAACCACGAAGGAGACACTCTGTAAAACTGAGACAGGGACACGGTCAGTACATGTGTCCCCCTGTGTCTCCACCTGCCCCCCCCCCCCTCTCTGTGCCCCCCCCCCCCCCTGTCCTCAGGTCTCAGTGCCCCCCCCCCGTCGTCAGGCTGCAGGTCTCAGTGCCCCCCCCCCTGTCCTCAGGTCTCAGGTGTCTCAGTGCCCCCCCCTGTCCTCAGGTCTCAGTGCCCCCCCCCCGTCCTCAGGTCTCAGGCTGCAGGTCTCAGTGCCCCCCCCTGTCCTCAGGTCTCAGGTGTCTCAGTGCCCCCCCCTGTCCTCAGGTCTCAGGTGTCTCAGTGCCCCCCCCCCCCTGTCCTCAGGTCTCAGTGCCCCCCCCCCTGTCCTCAGGTCTCAGTGCCCCCCCCCCGTCCTCAGGTCTCAGTGCCCCCCCCCCGTCCTCAGGTCTCAGTGCCCCCCCCCCTGTCCTCAGGTGTCTCACCTGGAGCAGCAGGTGGAGGCGGGACACGCTCCAGTCCCTCAGGTGGTAGAGACAGTCTCTGGGGTGGTGAGCGTGGAGACCTTTGGTTCCACAGTCAGCAGACAAGCCACAGGCCTGAGAACGTTGGTAGAACACATTAGAACACAGAGAACCTGACACAGTAGAACCAGACAGTAGAACCCCACAGTAGAACCCCAGACAGTAGAACCCCACAGTAGAACCCCAGACAGTAGAACCCCACAGTAGAACCCCAGACAGTAGAACCAGACAGTAGAACCCCAGACAGTAGAACCAGACAGTAGAACCCCAGACAGCAGAAACCCAGACAGTAGAACCCCACAGTAGAACCCCAGACAGCATAACCCCAGACAGTAGAACCTCAGACAGCAGAAACCCAGACAGTAGAACCTGACAGTAGAACCCCAGACAGTAGAACCCCAGACAGCAGAACCCCAGACAGCAGAACCCCACAGTAGAACCAGACAGTAGAACCCCACAGTAGAACCCCAGACAGCATAACCCCAGACAGTAGAACCCCAGACAGTAGAACCCCACAGTAGAACCCCAGACAGTAGAACCCCACAGTAGAACCCCAGACAGCATAACCCCAGACAGTAGAACCCCAGACAGCATAACCCCAGACAGTAGAACCCCAGACAGCATAACCCCAGACAGTAGAACCCCAGACAGTAGAACCCCAGACAGTAGAACCCCACAGTAGAACCCCAGACAGTAGAACCCCAGACAGCATAACCCCAGACAGTAGAACCTGACAGTAGAACCCCAGACAGTAGAACCTCAGACAGCATAACCCCAGACAGTAGAACCTCAGACAGCATAACCCCAGACAGTAGAACCTGACAGTAGAACCCCAGACAGTAGAACCAAACAGTAGAACCAGACAGTAGAACCCCACAGTAGAACCCCAGACAGTAGAACCCCACAGTAGAACCCCAGACAGTAGAACCCCACAGTAGAACCCCAGACAGTAGAACCCCAGACAGCATAACCCCAGACAGTAGAACCAGACAGTAGAACCCCACAGTAGAACCCCAGACAGCATAACCCCAGACAGTAGAACCTCAGACAGCAGAAACCCAGACAGTAGAACCTGACAGTAGAACCCCAGACAGTAGAACCCCAGACAGCAGAACCCCACAGTAGAACCAGACAGTAGAACCCCACAGTAGAACCCCAGACAGCATAACCCCAGACAGTAGAACCCCACAGTAGAACCCCAGACAGTAGAACCCCACAGTAGAACCCCAGACAGTAGAACCCCACAGTAGAACCCCAGACAGCATAACCCCAGACAGTAGAACCCCAGACAGCATAACCCCAGACAGTAGAACCCCAGACAGCATAACCCCAGACAGTAGAACCCCACAGTAGAACCCCAGACAGTAGAACCCCACAGTAGAACCCCAGACAGTAGAACCCCAGACAGCATAACCCCAGACAGTAGAACCTGACAGTAGAACCCCAGACAGTAGAACCTCAGACAGCATAACCCCAGACAGTAGAACCTCAGACAGCATAACCCCAGACAGTAGAACCTGACAGTAGAACCCCAGACAGTAGAACCAAACAGTAGAACCAGACAGTAGAACCCCACAGTAGAACCCCAGACAGTAGAACCCCACAGTAGAACCCCAGACAGTAGAACCCCACAGTAGAACCCCAGACAGTAGAACCCCAGACAGCATAACCCCAGACAGTAGAACCAGACAGTAGAACCCCACAGTAGAACCCCAGACAGCATAACCCCAGACAGTAGAACCTCAGACAGCAGAAACCCAGACAGTAGAACCTGACAGTAGAACCCCAGACAGTAGAACCCCAGACAGCAGAACCCCACAGTAGAACCAGACAGTAGAACCCCACAGTAGAACCCCAGACAGCATAACCCCAGACAGTAGAACCCCACAGTAGAACCCCAGACAGTAGAACCCCACAGTAGAACCCCAGACAGTAGAACCCCACAGTAGAACCCCAGACAGCATAACCCCAGACAGTAGAACCCCAGACAGCATAACCCCAGACAGTAGAACCCCACAGTAGAACCCCAGACAGTAGAACCCCACAGTAGAACCCCAGACAGTAGAACCTGACAGTAGAACCCCAGACAGTAGAACCTCAGACAGCATAACCCCAGACAGTAGAACCTCAGACAGTATAACCCCAGACAGTAGAACCTCAGACAGCATAACCCCAGACAGTAGAACCTGACAGTAGAACCCCAGACAGTAGAACCTCAGACAGCAGAAACCCAGTCAGTAGAACCTGACAGTAGAACCCCAGACAGTAGAACCTCAGACAGTAGAACCCCACAGTAGAACCCCAGACAGTAGAACCTCAGACAGCATAACCCCAGACAGTAGAACCTCAGACAGCAGAAACCCAGACAGTAGAACCAAACAGTAGAACCAGACAGAAGAACTCACAGAACCCAGGGTGAAGGTCTGGCTGCAGCCTCCACAGAACTGGTGCTGACACTGGCTGCAGGTGAAGTGAAGACATCCTCCTCTGGACAGACTGAAGATGAACTGGCAGCTGGGACACTCTGAGGACACAAGGACACAGAACCACAGTAGAACCACAGACAAAGAACCAAAGTAGAACCACAATAGAGATGAGTCACTACATCAGAAACTCTCCTGAGGTCTGAGACCTGGTTCTACTGTGGACCGTCAGTGCTCAATACAACGTTCTCCTCAAGACTTATGGATCTGATCAAAGGGCGGAGGTTCTGCGGTGGTTCTGCGGTGGAACCAGTGATTCTGCTGTAGAACCAGTGGTTCTACGGTGGTTCTGCAGTAGAACCAGGAGGTTAGTGGTTCTGCAGTAGAATGAGGGGGGTCTGCTATAGAACCAGGAGGTTCTGTGGTGGAACCGACGGAACCGTACCGATGGTGCTGCAGCTGAGCTGAGGGCCGTGCTGCTGGTCTGGATGGTTCTGCTGCTGCCACAGTCTGAACTGGTCACAGGACCGACCCTGGTGCTGAGGAGACCACTAGGGACAGAGACAGAGACCGATGAGGACAGAGACAGAGACCGATGAGGACAGAGATAGAGACCACTAGGGACAGAGACAGAGACCGATGAGGACAGAGACAGAGACCACTAGGGACAGAGACAGAGACCGATGACGACAGAGACAGAGACCACTAGGGACAGAGATAGAGACCACTAGGGACAGAGACAGAGACCGATGAGGACAGAGATAGAGACCACTAGGGACAGAGACAGAGACCGATGACGACAGAGACAGAGACCACTAGGGACAGAGACAGAGACCACTAGGGACAGAGACAGAGACCACTAGGGACAGAGACAGAGACCACTAGGGACAGAGACAGAGACCACTAGGGACAGAGACAGAGACCGATGACGACAGAGACAGAGACCACTAGGGACAGAGACAGAGACCACTAGGGACAGAGACAGAGACAGAGACCACTAGGGACAGAGACAGAGACCGATGAGGACAGAGACAGAGACCACTAGGGACAGAGACAGAGACCGATGAGGACAGAGACAGAGACCACTAGGGACAGAGACAGAGACCGATGAGGACAGAGACAGAGACCGATGAGGACAGAGACAGAGACCACTAGGGACAGAGACAGAGACCACTAGGGACAGAGACAGAGACCGATGAGGACAGAGACAGAGACCACTAGGGACAGAGACAGAGACCACTAGGGACAGAGACAGAGACCACTAGGGACAGAGACAGAGACCGATGAGGACAGAGATAGAGACCACTAGGGACAGAGACAGAGACCACTAGGGACAGAGACAGAGACCACTAGGGACAGAGACAGAGACCGATGAGGACAGAGACAGAGACCACTAGGGACAGAGACAGAGACCGATGAGGACAGAGACAGAGACCGATGAGGACAGAGACCACTAGGGACAGAGACAGAGACCACTAGGGACAGAGACAGAGACCACTAGGGACAGAGACAGAGACAGAGACCACTAGGGACAGAGACAGAGACCGATGAGGACAGAGACAGAGACCGATGAGGACAGAGACAGAGACCACTAGGGACAGAGACAGAGACCGATGAGGACAGAGACAGAGACCACTAGGGACAGAGACAGAGACCGATGAGGACAGAGACAGAGACCACTAGGGACAGAGACAGAGACCACTAGGGACAGAGACAGAGACCACTAGGGACAGAGACAGAGACCGATGAGGACAGAGACAGAGACCACTAGGGACAGAGACAGAGACCGATGAGGACAGAGACAGAGACCACTAGGGACAGAGACAGAGACCACTAGGGACAGAGACAGAGACCACTAGGGACAGAGACAGAGACCGATAAGGACAGAGACAGAGACCACTAGGGACAGAGACAGAGACTCACCGGTGTCCTGCACTGGGAGCAGGTGCTCTTCCTGCAGCTGGGACAGTCCATCCTCAACAGAGACAGGACCTCATGCAGCATGCCTAGGGAAGGAGCAGAGACCACTAGGGACAGAGACAGAGACCGATGAGGACAGAGACAGAGACCACTAGGGACAGAGACACCACAGGGACAGTGAACCCTGAGTGACAGTTAATGAAGTAGGGACAGAGTGTGTGTGAGGACAGAGTGTAGGGACAGAGACAGAGTGTGTGGGACAGAGGGCCTGAGGAGCTACTGACCATAGGGATATGGCCTGAGGGGACGGGGCTAGGGACAGAGGAGCTACTGACCATATATGGCCTGTAGAGGGGGCAGAGGGCCTGAGACAGAGCACTGACCATAGGGACAGATATGGCCTGACAGAGGGGCAGAGGGCCTGAGGAGCTACTGACCATATATGGCCTGTAGGGGGCGGGGCCTGAGGAGCTACTGACCATATATGGCCTGTAGGGGGCGGGGCCTGAGGAGCTACTGACCATATATGGCCTGTAGGGGGCGGGGCCTGAGGAGCTACTGACCATATATGGCCTGTAGGGGGCGGGGCCTGAGGAGCTACTGACCATATATGGCCTGTAGGGGGCGGGGCCTGAGGAGCTACTGATTATATATGGCCTGTAGGGGGCGGGGCCTGAGGAGCTACTGATTATATATGGCCTGTAGGGGGACGGGGCCTGAGGAGCTACTGATCATATATGGCCTGTAGGGGGACGGGGCCTGAGGAGCTACTGATTATATATGGCCTGTAGGGGGCGGGGCCTGAGGAGCTACTGATTATATATGGCCTGTAGGGGGACGGGGCCTGAGGAGCTACTGACCATATATGGCCTGTAGGGGGCGGGGCCTGACAAAAGGGGCGGGGCCTAAGCCCTGCAGGTCCAGCTGTGTCCAGGTGTTGCAGCTTACGTGAGCACACCAGCAGAAGTGGTTCATCTCCTGCAGAGCGCGATCTCGCAGCTTCCTCTGGAACAGCTCGTGGAGCGCCGGCGGCAGGAAGTGGCGGATCTGAGTGTCCAGCAGGTTGAAGTAGTCCATGGCGTCCTCCATCCCGCCATGACCTCTGACCTCTGGACGGCCGCACTGAGGACAAACCAGCTGGTCCACGCTGCGCTCCTTAATGGCCGCCGAGAAGAACGCCTTAAAACACGTCTGGCACAGGAAGCAGGAGCAGTGAGTCATGGTGATGATCTGCAGCAAAACCAGCAGAGAAGAAGAAACATGAGAACCAGGAACTCTATGGAATGTCCCTTTAACTCTACGGAATGTCCCTTTAAACTGAAACTGGTTTCTTAAAGCTGGCCTGTGGAGTTTTTACATATAAAGCAATGTCCGTTATCCTGCAGCCACTGCCTGACGACTTATTGGCACCAAGTTTACCAGGAGTCATTCCCACAGTCGCTGACGGCATTCCAGCCTATAGGTCCGCCTGCAGCGGGACGGCGTTCCAGCCTACAGGTGGCCTGCAGCGGGACGGCGTTCCAGCCTACAGGTGGCCTGCAGCGGGACGGCGTTCCAGCCTATAGGTGGCCTGCAGCGGGACGGCGTTCCAGCCTATAGGTGGCCTGCAGCGGGACGGCGTTCCAGCCTACAGGTGGCCTGCAGCGGGACGGCGTTCCAGCCTATAGGTGGCCTGCAGCGGGACGGCGTTCCAGCCTACAGGTGGCCTGCAGCGGGACGGCGTTCCAGCCTACAGGTGGCCTGCAGCGGGACGGCGTTCCAGCCTACAGGTGGCCTGCAGCGGGACGGCCTTCCAGCCTACAGGTGGCCTGCAGCGGGACGGCCTTCCAGCCTACAGGTGGCCTGCAGCGGGACGGCGTTCCAGCCTACAGGTGGCCTGCAGCGGGACGGCGATCCAGCCTACAGGTGGCCTGCAGCGGGACGGCGTTCCAGCCTACAGGTGGCCTGCAGCGGGACGGCGTTCCAGCCTACAGGTGGCCTGCAGCGGGACGGCGTTCCAGCCTACAGGTGGCCTGGAGCGGGACGGCGTTCCAGCCTACAGGTGGCCTGGAGCGGGACGGCGTTCCAGCCTACAGGTGGCCTGCAGCGGGACGGCGTTCCAGCCTACAGGTGGCCTGCAGCGGCGTTCCAGCCTACAGGTGGCCTGCAGCGGGACGGCGATCCAGCCTTCCAGACGGCGTTCCAGCCCAGGTGGCCCCCCACCTTGCTGAAGGACACCCCCCCCCCCCACCTGCCCCCCCCTGAAGGACACCTGCCCCCCCCCCCCCCCCCCCACCTTGCTGAAGGACACCTGCCCCCCCCCGCCCCCCCCCCCACCTTGCTGAAGGACACCTGGTCCTGACAGATGGGGCAGTTGTGGCTCAGGAACCTCAGCGCCTGCCCCCCCCAGGTCTCTGTTGAGCCGGACCGCCTCGATGACATCACCGGGGCTGAAGCTCCGCCCCTCCATCCTCATCAGGGACAGGAAGACCGCCGCCTGGTCCGGGGTCAGGGGGGCCACCATCTGGGGGGGGCAGAGGAGACCTGAGTCCACCTGAGTCCACCTGAGTCCACCTGAGACCATCGGCTCTGCTCACCTTCCTGAGGTCGGCTTCGGTCCAGAGGCTCCGTGGATCCGGATCCGACTGAAGTCCAGGTGCCGGTCCAGGTGCCGGTCCAGGTGCCGGTCCAGGCGCCGGTCCAGGTGCCGGTCCAGGTGCCGGTCCAGGCGCCGGTCCAGGTGCCGGTCCAGGTGCCGGTCCAGGTGCCGGTCCAGGTGCCGGTCCAGGTGCCGGTCCAGGCGCTGCTCTGTGTCCGTCTCTGGCAGTGGCCTCTGATTGGATGATCCGTGAAGGTGATCTACTGGCCCCGCCCCCCAGAGTCAGGGTCCCCATGGTCCTGGTGAGGGAACTGAGACCTGCAGAGACCAGGAGAGACCAGGAGAGACCAGGAGAGACCAGGAGAGACCAGGAGAGGCCGGGAGAGACCAGGAGAGGCCGGGAGAGACCGGAGAGGCCAGGAGAGACCAGGAGAGACCAGGAGAGACCGGGAGAGACCAGGAGAGACCGGGAGAGACCAGGAGAGACCAGGGCTCTGCTCACCTTCCTGAGAGACCAGGAGAGACCAGGAGAGACCGGGAGAGACCAGGAGAGACCAGGAGAGACCGGGAGAGACCAGGAGAGACCGGGAGAGACCAGGAGAGACCAGGAGAGACCGGGAGAGACCAGGAGAGACCAGGAGAGACCGGGAGAGACCTCTGATTGGAGATCCGGGAGAGACCAGGGAGACCGGGAGAGACCAGGAGAGACCAGGAGGTCCTGGGAGAGACCTGGAGAGACCAGGAGAGACCGGGAGAGACCAGGAGAGACCAGGAGAGACCGGGAGAGACCGGGAGAGACCAGGAGAGACCAGGAGAGACCGGGAGAGACCGGGAGAGACCAGGAGAGACCGGGAGAGACCAGGAGAGACCGGGAGAGACCAGGAGAGACCGGGAGAGACCAGGAGAGACCAGGAGAGACCGGGAGAGACCAGGAGAGACCAGGAGAGACCGGGAGAGACCAGGAGAGACCAGGAGAGACCGGGAGAGACCAGGAGAGACCAGGAGAGACCGGGAGAGACCAGGAGAGACCAGGAGAGACCAGGAGAGACCAGGAGAGACCGGGAGAGACCAGGAGAGACCAGGAGAGACCAGGAGAGACCGGGAGAGACCAGGAGAGACCAGGACCACGGGTCAGCTGGAGCGTCTCAGGCATTACCGTGGTGAATCACCATGGAAACCAGCGCCTACTCACCTGGGGAGGCGGGGCTTAGGAAGGGATTGCTGTGATTGGAGGAAGAGGACGGAGCGCTGAAGTCGATGCCCAGCAGCTCCTCGGTGTACGACCTCCTGACGCGCGCCGCGCCGCTCAGCTCCCATTGGCTGCCTGCGTCACAGGGGGCGGGGCTTCGTCAGGTCAACAGGTACGACTCACACTGACGGGGACAGAGCGTCTGGAGCGTTACCGTGGTTACCTGTGTGGTTACCTGTGTGTCTCCGGAGGTCGGCGGCGTGGGGGGGGCGGGGCCTGAGAGGAGCAACATGATCAGTTATTGATTATTGCCAATAACCCTCCACATGACGGAAGCAGCTGATTGGTTACCTGTCTGCAGGGGGCGGGGCTTGAGCGGGACACCTGGCGTAGAGGGGCGTGGCCACCTGGAAGGCCCGCCTCATCTCTGACAGCAGCAGCGATAGGTCGGAAACGCCCTGACAGGAAGTGACATCATCAACGTTACCAACCCTTAAAGGGACAGTTCAGGTTTTTAGAAGAAGTACTTTTACTCTATTACTCTGGAAACTGGTTTAAAGGGATACGCCAACTTTTTTTTTTCTTGTCTTGCCTCACTCCTGAGTCGATGACCAGCAGAGAGACGCCATCCTTTCCACGGGTTTATTTTGGTTCAAGCTAGCTACATCGAGGCTAGGTTAGCTTCCTGTTTCAAAGTAAAAGCACTTCTGTATGTAAAGGGCAACGGGTGTTTTATTTTGTGAAAGTAACAGGAAGTGCGTTGGTCACAACAGCTAGCTTGAGTAGCGCCGAATCTGTCCCAACAAAATAGTAAACAGCTGGTATTTAGACAAATTAACGACACACTGCTGATCTAAACGGCTACTTTCTCACCTAAACATGTTTGAAATGTTGATAAAGTGATATATTTACAGAGTTTAGAGCTAAAATGAAATCAGCTTCTGATGCTGCTTTCAGCTCAGGTAGGAGGCAGGCTAACACTACCCATACACTTCCAGTGTTTGAGCTAAGCTAAGGCTAACACTACCCATACACTTCCAGTGTTTGAGCTAAGCTAAGGCTAACACTACCCATACACTTCCAGTGTTTGAGCTAAGCTAAGGCTAACACTACCCATACACTTCCAATGTTTGAGCTAAGCTAAGGCTAACACTACCCATACACTTCCAGTGTTTGAGCTAAGCTAAGGCTAACACTACCCATACACTTCCAGTGTTTGAGCTAAGCTAAGGCTAACACTACCCATACACTTCCAGTGTTTGAGCTAAGCTAATTAGCTACTTTACTGGACTTAAGAAGAGCAGAGAATCTGGACAGTTTTAAAAGAAACTGAAGACCCACCTTTTAGCCTCACTTTTAACTGACTTTTACTATTTTCTATTCTAAACACGATGTCACCTATTTATTTATTTACCACTATGACCTGTCCTTTTATTTTCACGCTAGTTTCTTAACCCTTTTTCCATCTCCTTTTATCTATTTATCGAGTGTTTTCCCCAAATGAT